>BSBK01000824.1:517500-652500 GCA_027943335.1 Chamaecyparis obtusa | reverse complement strand
TTTTTTTTGTATACTAGATAATCTGCTGTTAATGCTTTCTATAATGGTTCCTTCTATTTTATTGCATAATTGTCTCCAATCCATTTTCTCATCCTTGAAGATTCTTCTATTTCTCTCTTTCTACATTTCTTAGATTAAAATAGATGGGGTAGAAGTCTAGAGGTTGGCATAAATGCTATCTCTCTTAATAATTGGCCAGGCTTGGAGCATTTTCTGAAGAGAAAAAGGGGAGGCTGATGACCATCCTAAGTTTCCTGTGAGAAATTTCCAACATTGATTTGAGAAGGGGTAGTTAACGAATAAATGATTAGTGTCCGCTTCACTATTTTCACAAAGAGGGCATCTACTAGGACCTAAGAAGCCCATCCTCCTAAATCTGTTTGCAGTTAGGAGTCTATAATTGAGGGCTAACCAGGTACATAAACTAGCTTTGGGAATATATTCTTTGTTCCAACATAGGTTGGTGAGAATTTCAGTCTTTTGTCTCTTATGGTTTTTATTGATATGATCATAACCGTCCTTCATATTGTACTCACCATTTTTTAATCCATCCCATACTAAAGTATCCCTGTTGTTATTTAGAATGATCTTTCTCTTATTAAGGGTTTTAGCTAATAGTTCCTACTCTATTGTGGATAAACTTGAATCTTGGAAGGGTTTCTATTCCCATTCCTCCCCATTATATACTATATAATCTTTGAGGAGGATCCCAATTCTAGATTCTAAGAAGTTTTTAAGAGGTACATTGTTAAGTTCTTTATTTAAGACTTCATATCCTCCCCAAGAATCTATCCAAAATAGTACTTCTTCAACAGTGCCTAAGTTCCATGTTAGTTTATCCATAATGATGTGCCTACAATCTAACAAAAAATTCCAAATTCTGGATCCTCTAGGAGGATTAATCTCCCTAAAAATGTTGATGGGGGAAGCATCTTTGAGATAGTTTCTAATCAGAATCTTGGCCCATTTAGCCTCTAGATTTCTATACAATCTCCATACCAATTTTTCTCCTAGAACTCTCCCTTGATCCCAAAGATTTTTAAGACCAATACCACCTTCATCTTTTGGTATACAAAGATTTTCCCATGAAATTAGGGGGATTTTTTTCCTTGTCTCTGCTTCCTTGCCAAAAGAAGGTTCTCAAGTATTTGTTAATTTCTGATTTTTTGTTAGTGGGAAGATGGATGCATGATAATTGATATGTTGGCATGGCTTCTAGAACTGACTTAACCATGGTTTCCTTGCCCATTGAGGATAACCATTTATCCTTTCATGAATTCATCTTGTTCTTGATCTTCTTAATCAAAGGGTTCCAAATATTAGTAGTCCTATTATCCTTGACCAATGGGAGGCCCAAGTATCTACAAGGAAGGTTGCCCTATTTAAAATTGAGGATATGACAAATATCTCTTTCAACCTCCTTATCCGTGTTGAAGAAAAATATTGCAGATTTATCTATCTTAATTTCCTGTCTAGATGCTTTGGTGTAAGAATCCAAGATATTTTTGAAGGCTTTGGCTTCTTTCCGTTTGCTAGCACCATATAGCAGGGTATCATCAACAAAATGTTGATGAGTTGTGGGCTTCAATTCCATTGTGATGGTTATGCCCTCAATGGTTCCTTTCTGTTCTTCCTTTGTAATAGCCCTACCTAAGGCTTTGACCATGATGATAAATAGAAAAGGGGAGATATGATCTCCTTGTCTTAAGCCCCTAGAGATGCTGAAAAAACCCTCTAGAGTACCATTAACTAAAACAGATATTGACGGAGTGGATATACATTCAAAGATAGGTTGATCCAACTTCTATAAAAACCAAAAGCTTCCAGGCATTTACATAGGAATCTCCACTCCACCTTGTCATATTCCTTCTTTATGTCTAACTTAACGAGCATGCTCAGATTCTTGTTTTGTTGGATTGAGTGAATGGCCTCTTGGACAATAATGACTCCATCATAAATTGATCTACCAGGAAAAAACCCTGTTTGTTCCTCACTAATAAGTGAGGGAAGAAGTTTTTGAAGCCTTATTGATAAAGTTTTGGTTAAGAGTTTATATAGGGTGTTACATAATGCAATAGGTCTGAAGTCATTCAGGCTCGCTGGTTTTTATTTCTTGGGGATAAGGGCTATGAAGGTATTGTTTACTTCTTTCAGCATCTTACTTGAGTTTCTAATGCCTTTTAATGCCTCTATTATCTCCTTTCCTATAAAATGCCAATATTTCTGAAAGAAGACAATAGAGAAACCATCCAGGCCTGGTGATTTTTCTGGATGCATTTTCATGAGAGCATTTTTGACTTCCTCAATAGAAAATTTCTCTGACAAGGTTTTGTTTTCAAGTTTGGTTATGACTCTAGGGATGCTTTTAAGAAAATATGTTTGATTATTCCTATCAGAATATTCCAAGTTGTTGAGGATATTATTAAAGTCTCTAAATGTTTCATTAGAAATTTCTTTTGGGTCTTCTATTATGTGTCCCTTATCATCCTTAATATTTGTTATTGGATTAAGCTCCTCCTCTGCTTCGTGCTATTATGAAAAAATTTAGTGTTTCTATCTCCTGCTTCCAACCAGGTCTCTCTAGGTTTTTGTTTCTGAAAAATTTCCTCTCTTGCTAGGATTTCTTCATATTCTAAATGTAGCTCCTTTTCTTTAAGGTATAAAATATCATTCATTCCTTCTTGAATAACCTGTGAGTTGAGTTCTCCTAGTTCCTTTCTAGTTTTGATTTTGAATAAAAAATATTGCCAAATTTGTTGGCATTCCAGTCTAAATTTTTTTTCTTAATCCATTTGAGCTTATTTACAACTATGAACATTTTGGAACCCAAAAATTTAGGTTCCTTCCACTGTTTTTCAATAAGATCCATGATGTTTGGGTATCTAAGCCAAGCTTGTTCAAATTTGAAAGGACATTTTTTTGGCTTAACATCCATATGGATGTTTAATTGTACAGGGTAATGATTAGACCCTGAGACATGGAGAATTTTGGCCTCAAATGAATGATTGGTATTAATAAAGCTACCTTTAAGGAAGAATCTATCTAATTTTTTTGCTATATTACAGAAACCTTGTTGTCTATTAGTCCATGTGAAGGAGTTATCTTCAGTGAGAATTTATAGTAAGGGGATCCCGTCCACCCATTTGGAGAAGTCCTTTGCCACAATGGGGAGAGAGAAGCTTCCCCCTCTTTTCTCTAATGCTTTAGTTATAACATTAAAGTCCTCTCCTAGAATCCATAGTGAGTCCAAGTATGACTAAAGGAGGCTCCTATTTCCTTCTGAAGCCTTAATTTATCTATGTTCTGAATTGGCCCATATACATTTATTATGTAAAAAGTTAGATTATTTCTAAGGTTTCTGACCAAGCCACTCATCCAATATTGCCTTTTTTCTATGATATCAATAGAAAGGCATCAGGGATCCCAAATAATAGCTAGGCCTCTTGAGGCTCCTATTACTAGTGAAGAGGTGAGTTCTCTAATATGTAGTTTTCTTTTAAAGTTGATAATTTCTACGTCATCCATTTTTATTTCTTGAATTAAAATAATTTCTAGATTGTAGGTATTGATGCAGTGTTTGATCAATCGCTACTTGTTAGGGGCATTCATGCCCCTAACATTCTAGGTAAGGATATTCATGGCTCCTTGGGAAGGCTCTTCCCCTTCCCTGCATAAAGAAGTGATGTGATTTTTACCTACCCTGCAACCTCACCTGCTTGCTCTCTCAATTCCGCATTTGGTTTCCTCCGTCTTTTCTTTGATCTTTTTGCACAATCCGGAGAGCTTCAGCTCTCCTTTAAGAGGGTAATCCCTAAAGAATCTAAATTTTTAGTTTTCTTATCCTTAAGATCAATGAACATTTCTTATATCCTATCCTCCCTATACATTTCTTCTGGCATGATACCTTCAATAAGGAGTTTTTTTTGTAGGTCCAATTCTTCCTTATCACAAATCTCATCAAGAAATTGATCCATTAATTCTTTTATAACCGTTTCTCCAAGATAATCTAAGATTATCCTAACTTCTTTCTCAATTTTACTATCTTCAGGATTTCTTCCCATGCCAGGAGTTTTTTCCTTATTAATCATCTATTATGATGGACTTCCCATACTTCCTTCTGCTATTTCTTTGTTATCATGGGTTATAGGATTTGCTGAGACATTTTTATTGAAATTATTCATGTTACCATATTTTAATTTTGAGATAGCCTTGTGATCTTGATATCCTGAGAGCAAGTCCTTATTTTTCCCTGCTTCATCCTCTTGATTAATTATTTTTTCCTTTACTGAGATCTTCCTATTCTTGGCTATAACTTCTTCTGTGATCTTATATTCTTTATTGCTCAAATATTTTTCCTCTGTTTTCTCCTTGTCCTTTGATATAGAAATATTATTTTCCTTTAGAATGTTACCGTCCTCATATTGGTTGTCTCTGATAATATCTATTTGATCTATTCCTTTCATTAGTGGAGGGACATCCTTCTTAGATGATTGTTGCACTTTCTCAAGATCTGGGAGGTCTAGATGGCCAGTTGAAGAATTTTCTTAAAGGTTAGTCGAGAAGCCCCCCTCAGTTTCATTAAGAAGAATGCCAATTCCTTTGGGGGGAGCTGCTTGTATTTGGATTGGCCCAGATTTATCCTAGTTTTGGTTATAGTCCTTGGCTATTTCTAACATAATGCTAGGGTTCAGTAGAAACTCGTTGGAGCTGCTTTGAATTAATATTTTGGAAAGCAATTTAATCAAAATTTCCATTCCTACTAAGATAATTACTTCTGATTGGGGATATTTCGTAACTATAGTTCTCTCAAAATGTCCTATCTTATTCCCTATCTACTTAAAGATTACATTGCTCGAGCATTCCAAGGGTAAGTTAGTTATTTTAACATCTCTAGACACTTCAATTCCTTGGATTTTATTAGGATTGAACGACGGGCTCCAATCTAAAATTGTAAAGTCGAAACCTAAATATTTAGGGCATCTATTATCCATAAATTTTTCCTTAGTTTCTATATTATAATAGTAAAAAAACATGAATCCATCTGTGAGAATAGAGAACCTTACCTAATTTTTAAGATTTTTCTTGAGCCAGTCTGCAATTTTGGTTGTTGGGACTCCATACCCATTCCATCTCAAAAAAAATCCCTTAAGTCTCATCATATCCTAGGAGCTCTCAATGCTACCATCATCCACTTCAATTAGTAGCGGTGATTGCGATACAGGTCTACCGTGGGGTGGAGAATAGGGAATGGTTTTAGGGGTTAGGGTGGATTGAGAAATGAGCTTGGACTGGTTAAAAATCCCTCACTTGTACGGAGGGGTGTAAATATTTACCGTTGATTGGAACAGGATGGGGGTTTGAGCACTGTTATCCTTTGAAGCAACATTTCTATGAAGATGAGAGGGGGTAGGTTTCAGATTGCTATGATGCTCCAGATTAGTGAGAGTTTTGAATTTTTTTTTGATATGAAGGGGTTCTTTTCTAGATAAAAGGTGAGAAGAGGGTTTCTTGAAACTCTTATGGTGTTTAGCTTTAACCCAGCCACCTTCTTCCTTCCCTGTTACAGAGGGCTTGCTAGGGCATGTTTGTTCCTCGACCAATCTTCCTCTATTCACAATAGGACAAATATCAACAGAATTATTTGTAGGTGAAAACACCAATTGGGGGGCCCTTTGTGCCCTAGCCAGAGCCTTGCAGTTATCATTCTCAATGCCTGAGGCGATTTGGAGAGGATGAATCCTTGATAACCATGCATATCTGGTTTTTGAGAAAGTTTAAATTTTCTTATCCAGTGAATCTGTGGTGAAGACAACACGATTGTTGCAAAAATGTAGAGCAGAATTCATTTTCTATTATGGTTCATAACATTTGCAATATTTTATCATTCACTATTATTATTACTTGTTAATAATAGTTATTAATTAATCTTGTTAACTAGTTTCTTTTTTTTAATTATTAAATTTAATTATTAGATATTATTAATTAATAATTTATTTGTGTTATTTAAATGATATATTTCTTTGATGTTAAGTAATTAAGATGTGTTGTTGAATTAATGATTGGACTTAAATATTAAAATAAGTATTTAAGATTAATCAAATATTTTGTTTTTTTTAGTTATGAATTTAGCTTGATGTTTTCTTTCATATATGGTCTTTGGTGTTTTTTTGTCAATTTGGGATTGGTTGGCCAAGGATGTTATACTAGAGGTGTATGTGTACCTTTGTATTGCATGAGTTGTGTATTTGGTCACTATATATCTAATCTTGATTTGGAGATGATCTTTTACGTGGTTAGTGATCACCTTTGTGAATTCTGATTTTATTATCTTGTTGTATGGAGGTTGTCTTCAATAGTTGTCTGTATGTTTCACATGGGGAAATATGGATTTTGATCTTTTTTACCCAACCTTGTTTTGTTAAAACTCATGGTTTTATGAACACCTTGATGGTGTGTATTTGATGTTGTGGTTATGTGAAAACCAGTGTGTTCCTGTTATATTAAGGGATGAGTTTGAGAATTACTATAATAATTTTCTTGTTATCTTATTTATGAGCCTAGGTAGGTTAACTAAGTGTATAGGTGAGAAGTGGCTTGCAATAGGTGTCGGGGCCTACAAGTGGCTACCAGGATAACTTATTGCAAGTGAACTACCAAAATGATAACATAATAAAATCTATTAGGGTGGAAACACTAATAAGATGTATGTGTTCCTCACCCATGCCTTGAGAGCTATTATTGGCTAGGATGGTTTGTGAGAATATACTTGTCACCTGCGTGGAATTGGATATAGTATAGTTGGCACCTCATCTATTTGAAAGGATTACTGATACCGCATAGTGTCACTACGGTGCCAGGGTTTTGAGAGACTGCCAGGATAACTCTATAGTTGACTCATGTGATGACACTTCTCCATGTGTATCTTAGGTTTCCTACATGTGTGGGCTACCTATGGTTGAGTACGTATTACCTTTTTAATTTTTTGGTACCTTTTGTACTATGGTTGATTTTTGTGTTTGATATCTGAGTGGGGTTTGTTGTTATCTCCTCAACACAATGTGAGTGGACCATTTAGGTTCCATGAGGTTGGTGTTGGAAATATTCAGGAATTAACCGAGTTACTGAGAGGGGAGGGGTGAATCAGTAACTCCAAATTTTCTTTCAATTTTAACATGTAATTTACTTTTAACCTTTGCATACAGAAAGCATGAAACTTAAAAGCATTCACAATAATGACACATAGATTTGGTTACCCAGAAACCTTCCAAAAGAAAGTAAAACTGGGGTGGGGATGAAACCCACAAAGCTTTAATACTGCAGAATAAAGTTGGCCGGTTAAGGCTTACAATTTGATCACTTCTGATGATATGCCCTGTTAGGAGCAATAAGGATTGCTAAATCCACCCTGTTAAAGGATTTACAAACATACAATGAATTATGCACTCGGTAAAGAGATTTTACAAAAGACTGTTAAGTCTACCTGGTTAAAGGATTTAGTACTGATTCACCTGTTAGAATGAAACAGTAGATCTCTGGCTTTGCAACTGGATTGCTGATTGAGATTCGCTGATGTACTGATCACCTTCTGTGATGAATTTGTCTTTGTTGTTCCTTATACTTCTGAAGCCTTCTTGTAATTCGCTTATCTCTGCCTTTCTTTCTCTTTCACATATATTTCTTCTTGCATACATCTTGACATTTTTACAACATTGTTTATATACAAGTCTTAAACAATTAATTACAATTATAATTACAAAGTTGGCTTGACAAATAAACATAAGTGCTACTAAGTCGGCCCAAGTATGGTTACACGGTTCTTGCAAACTAACTCGGTGACTTTTTGATACTCGGCGTCCACTGCATTACTCGGCATCGTCATGCACTCGGTAGAAGTGAAGGCACGGTTCATACTGATCACTCGGTAGGTTTTGAACTTGGTAAATACTGGTGACTCGATAGACATGATGTTACTCGGTTTACACTGTCCTGTTCGGTTTGTACTAACTTGCTCGGTTTGCACTATCTGCTCGGTTTGCACTGTCTGCTCGGTTTGCACTGTCTGCTCGGTTTGCACTATCTGCTCGGTTTGCACTGTCTGCTCAGTTTGCACTGTCTGCTCAGTTTACACTGAGAACGCAATTAAGTGTTGTCACTAGTGGCAATTCTGCTTAATGCCAACAATCTCCCCCTTTGGCATTAGTGACAAAAACACTTATTGGCCAAAACTTATATACACGAATCATGCTGAGTTTTATTTTGATTTTTCAAAATATAGGGCTTTATACATTGTCTCCCCCTTTCAATGTGCTAACTGTTTCTATACAAATCTTCTTCTATACATATCTCCCCCTTTTTGACGATAATGCCAAAGGTGTGTATACAAGTTATTTACAGAGAGAATCCAAAATTTGATAGAAAATCAGAATGTACCTTCATTATTAGTGCTAGGGTTCTGTCCCAACTTTCTTGCAGGATCTTACATGTTTGTATAGCAATTTGGACTTCTGCAGAGAGTTCAATCATGTGATCTGCTATAGAGAACTGATTGTCATGAATCAATGTTTTGGAATGTTCAATGTGCTTATACATTGTATTCATGATGGGAAGGATCATGTGTTGGATGTCTAGCAGTGTGGACCGGATCCTTGTGTCTTCTTTCAATAGATCAGACTACATATTTGATAGGTGTGAAATTTTCATGTGATGAGCAGAGCTTGAACTTGGTTCAAGTTGTAGCTTCTGTATGCTAATCTTCATGTCCTCATCCATTTTATTCATTTTATCCTTAACATCCTTTGTGAACTCGGCAATGTTGCACAGTCTGGCCAAAAGAGAGGTAGCATTCGAATAGATAGATTCAGTGTTTGACAAAACTAAAGACAATTCTACTTGGTTAATAGCTATGTGCTAAGCAATGTGCTCAAGCACTTTATTGTTGAATCTCTTCTCGGCTCTTTCAACTAATTTTTCTGTCCCAGATGAATCCTCATTGTATTTATCAACTGCTTCTGCTAATTGTAACAAAACATGTTGGGAGGAGTCTACTTTAATGCCTAATGCATCAGACAAAATGTCCTTAGCATCCATGATGATTTGATATTCCTTGTCTCTCTCCTCTTTAAGCTTCTTTTGTTTTTCTTTCCTTTGGAGGATCTCACCTATATTTTGCATTTGGTCCGCTGATAGATTTGCAAAATCTAATGTAGGAATCTCTATCTCTTCATCTAGGTCTATATCCTCTACTACATTCTTACCCAAAAATTTTATACTCGGTAGAGCCTTAGGCTTATCTGAACTTAATGCTTTGGTAGTAGTGACAGTAGATAAAGTAGGGCTGGCTATAGATACTGGTATACTTTCTACTGGAGAGCTTAAAATATTTACACTTGAAGATTCAAAAATTGGAAAACTTACTGCTGGAAAACTTGATGATGCGGGAGACTGCAACTCGGTAGAAGAAATGGTAGCTGCTTCTGTTGTTGCTATGGATGATTGGACAAATGTGGAAGTTGTCACAACCATGCTTGAAGGTGTCTCCGGGCTGGATATAGAAACTTTTACTGGAGAGGTAGGAAGGGATGCAATGACTTCTGCTGCTATCCTCACAGTATCATCTACCTCAGTGTCTTCTTCTTGTTCATCACTGTCATCTTCAATATCTTTTATTATTACTATTTCAATACTCAGTTGGTGAAGGTGGTATATGTTCTTCCATGTAGCATTTGCAGCCTTCACAACCGATTCAATATTGTTGATCAAAATCAAACAAGTATTGAACTTCAATGTCATCTTATTTTCATTTTCTTTTAATGCCTTCTTTACTTCATCATTTTTCAAGCTCGGCATCAACTGTCTCAGGGTTTGATCAAATATGTCTATCACAGTTTGCTTTGCATTGCTCCATCTCATTTTTATTGGATTTAATAGAACTGCTGGAACCTGTGGGGCTATTTCTTCAGGAGAGTATTTCCACTGTCCCATCTTTTCAATAACAGCATCTTCTATTTTCTTCTGTTCTATTTCCGATCTGGTTTCATATTTTAAGGATTTTATGTTACTTACTCTAGATCCTGATCCATCTCTAAAGAGTTTGAGCTTTTCTTGAAGGTTTAGAGGAGGCCTTTTGAATACTATGTCTTTATCTGCCTTGTCTGCCTTGTCTGCCTTGCCTCTTGTATTTCTCCTTGTAAATACACCAGTAGGAGGCTTAGGTGCCTTAGTGATGAAAACCTTTCCTTTCTTCTTTGCAGGTTCTGGTTCCTCTGTTTTCTCATCCTTTTCCTCTTCTTCTTCATCTTTTTCTTCTTTGTCCTCGGTTATCATTTGCATTTTGGCTATCCTCTTCTTTCCTTTGTTTACCGCCTATGGAGGCTTTATGCTTAGTTCAATTCTCACCTTAGCTTCATCATATGTTCCAAAATATGGAGCTTTGGGATTGACAGGCTGATTAAGAAGAGCTTCAATGATATTCTTGGTTTCATCAATATTTACCTCATAAGGAAGAGGTTTTACATATACAGTCCTCGATTTAACTACTTGAATATATATATTATCACAATCCACCATAAAACAAATGTCATCTTTGTAATCTTCCACCAACTTCTGTGGAATCCGGAATCTGTCATTCATTTTCTCTTTGAAAGACTCAAAATAATTATCCATGATGCTTTCAAAATTTTCACCCATTTCTGAGATGTATTCATTTATTTCATAGAGGACTGGCACATCTTTTCTCCATACAACTTTTCCTTTAGAAGGGAAGAATTTCTGAACATAGAAGAATAAACAGACCAATAAGGATCCAAACTTACATGGATTGTTTTTGGAAGTTTTAATGCTTTCCATGTTTTTGTTAAACTGCTTTAACAATAAGTCTGCTAGGTCAAATGTTAAGTTATTCTTGACCACTTTGTATGCTAGGTCAATAGCTTCACAGGAGACACTATTCTGTCGACTAGAACTGTAAATCTTATGGGCAATAATGTGTGTACCAAACTTTAGTTCAGCATCGGTAATACTGCTAACTTTCATGCCTCTACCGTCCCACTCGGCTAGGGTTTTCTTCTCTAGTTCCGTCTGACCTAGGGTTTTGGTAGTTTTTGCTTTGTTCAACATGGGAAGACCGGTGACTTGTTGAATCATCTTTTTTGTGATCTCAATAGGTTTCTCAAGCCAAATCTTGCCATCATGTACACGGCTGAGAATGTATCTAACCCATTTATCTCAAAAGTTTCGAGGTAGATGTGCAATGTGAACTAAACCTTTATCTTCCAGATGTTTGTGCTCGGGTTTCAGAATACCATCCACACACAGTTCCTCATGCACAATATCTAGTTCTAGGTTCCCCATTTCATGAATTGAACAGTTAAAATGATTGCGAATATCGTTAATAAGCAGTACCTTAGGAGGAATCTGAGATTGAGCTCCGTTCGGATCTAGGGCTGCTGCAATTGCGGGCACGATCTTGAAATCTGGTGCTTTCCATTCCCCTTGGACTAACATATCAGATCCTTTCTTCGCTGAAGTGCTGGATGATGCCATGATAGCTCACAGAAAATTCCTTTCGCAAAAGTATTGAATCGCTGGGTTGCTCTTGAAATTTTCTGCTCTCAAAGTGCTAAAGGTTCGCGGTGAAGAATGAGTTCGATTACTTGCTTTTTGTTTACAAATCTGTCATTAATGCTTAGTACAAATTAGGGTATGAATTCTGACAGACTGTCACCCACTAAGAATTAATTGCTCGGTAAAGACTTCGCAACTCGGTGAACTCGAGAATTCATATTGCTCCGACCTCGCTCGGTGAAGACTGATACCGACCTTGCTCGGTGAAGACTGATACCGACCTTGCTCGGTGAAGACTGATACCGACCTTGCTTGGTGAAGACTGATACCGACCTTGCTCGGTGAAGACTGATACCGACCTTGCTCGGTGAAGACTGATACCGACCTCCCTGCATCTTGCATGCTGATTTAGATCTTTCTTTTAATTTCGGTTCTGGAACTGCTTGAAATTGGTCTATGAGAATACAGTTCCAGTGCTTTCTTGGAAATTTAGTTTGAGTCGGTAGAGCCATCCATTCCATTACTTGGACTGGATTGCTCGGTAGCTTTAGGAATCCATTTTTGTCTCACCTGTTTCCTGACCTTAGTTGCTTCATTCTTCTTTCCATCTTCAACTTCACTAGCATTCATGCAGTTTCTGGCTATGTGACCGAGTTTAGTGCATTTGAAGCATCTTACGGTAGTATCTCTTTTCCTTAGATGATGTTTTATGCAATTCATGCCAATGTGTCCATATTCTCCACAGTAATGACATCTACACCAGGTGTTGTAGTCCCATCCAAACATTGCTTTCATAATTTGTTCTGCTGGATTAAATGTCTTGGATCTGCACTCAGATGCCTTGTGACCTTGTTTGTTGCACTTGTGACAATTACCTCTGAATCTAGGTTTTTCCCTGCATTCATTTGCTTTGTGACCAGGTTGATTGCAGCTGTAACATTTTCCATTGAATTCTACTTTTTCATTGTTCCAACATTTATTTGAAGTATGTCCTATTTTACCACAATGATTACAAGTAGGTTTTTGATTTCTTTGAGTACCTTGCTTAGAGGATTCGCCTTCTCCTTTGTATCCAAGTCCTGCTTTTCCTTTTTTCCTATGAAGATTTCGCTCATACAGTTGATTCAAGTCTTCTTGGCTTTTCAGCATTCCTTCATTGATTTGTTTTTCAGCGTTTAGGTCATCCACCAATCTTAGATTGATTTCCTTTTCAGATCTTAGTTCTTCTCTTGTGCTTTCTATTTCTGATCTTAGATTCAGAATTTCCTCATTTGTATGAGAGATCTGATCAATTAGGTTTTCTAGCTGAAGGGTTTTATTTTGGACTTCAATGTTTCTTCCATCTAATTCATCTTTCAACTTGTTTCTTTGTTCCAAGATCTCACAGAATCTTGTAGAGTGTAGCTCTTGTTCTCTTTTCAATTTTCTCACTTCTTCCTGCAGAGACCCATTCTTTTCTAGGAGTTCTTTGACAACATTGTTTGCTTCATCTGAGTTATTTGAGGGAAAAAGATCTTCAATCTTTTCTTCAATGTAATTCTGATCATTCATCTGATTTGCAAGTTCCTTCCTTCTTCTTAGGGATTGGGAAAGATGTTCTTTTGCTTCTTTGAGTTTAGCTATGGCCATTTCCAGATCTAGCTTTTCATTTTCAATCACCTTGTTCAGTTTGAATACCTCCATTGTCCTGGATCTTTGCTCAAGCTAGTTAAGCTTTATCTTGAGAACCAATGCTGCTCTGATACCAATTGTTGGAAATATTTAGGAATTAACCGAGTTACTGAGAGGGGAGGGGTGAATCAGTAACTCCAAATTTTCTTTCAATTTTAACATGTAATTTACTTTTAACCTTTGCATACAGAAAGCATGAAACTTAAAAGCATTCACAATAATGACACATAGATTTGGTTACCCAGAAACCTTCCAAAAGAAAGTAAAACTGGGGTGGGGATGAAACCCACAAAGCTTTAATACTGCAGAATAAAGTTGGCCGGTTAAGGCTTACAATTTGATCACTTCTGATGATCTGCCCTGTTAGGAGCAATAAGGATTGCTAAATCCACCCTGTTAAAGGATTTACAAACATACAATGAAGTATGCACTCGGTAAAGAGATTTTACAAAAGACTGTTAAGTCTACCCGGTTAAAGGATTTAGTACTGATTCACCTGTTAGAATGAAACAGTAGATCTCTGGCTTTGCAACTGGATTGCTGATTGAGATTCGCTGATGTACTGATCACCTTCTGTGATGAATTTGTCTTTGCTATTCCTTATACTTCTGAAGCCTTCTTGTAATTCGCTTATCTCTGCCTTTCTTTCTCTTTCACATATATTTCTTCTTGCATACATCTTGACATTTTTACAACATTGTTTATATACAAGTCTTAAACAATTAATTACAATTATAATTACAAAGTCGGCTTGACAAATAAACATAAGTGCTACTAAGTCGGCCCAAGTATGGTTACACGGTTCCTGCAAACTAACTCGGTGACTTTCTGATACTCGGCGTCCACTGCATTACTCGGCATCGTCATGCACTCGGTAGAAGTGAAGGCACGGTTCATACTGATCACTCGGTAGGTTTTGAACTCGGTAAATACTGGTGACTCGGTAGACATGATGTTACTCGGTTTACACTGTCTTGTTCGGTTTGTACTAACTTGCTCGGTTTGCACTATCTGCTCGGTTTGCACTGAGAATGCAAATAAGTGTTGTCACTAGTGGCAATTCTGCTTAATGCCAACAGTTGGGTGGTAGTGATTATTTTACCATTTTAGATTCTAGCATTCGTGTACAAGTGCTAGGTGGTCCTAGTAGCAATTGTATCTTCTTGTTCATCATTTTTGGAGATGTATTATTATATTCTTATATTATGTTCTTATTTTATTTACTTCAGAGATATCATATTGTAATTTATATTTGGATTATTATTACATACCCTGTGACTTGTGTAGTGGATGTGGGTTACCATGTATATCTTGTGGCATAGATTGTATCTTGATTTCATGTATAAGATTATGTGCTTATTTAAATTATGTAGAGACTTTGTATAGTTGTTGTATTAAGTAGATTTATTAACATTTGTGTAATCTATGTCAAAAAACCCTTGAGATTTGTAATCTATGTTTGAGTTACACTTGTATGTATGAGTTGTATTATATTATATTGCTTTCGCATTGTAATACATTGTTGTTTGTAAGCTCTTAAGAAAAAAATTTGTTTTGTAAACTTAGTAACATGTTTTAGGTTAATCTCTCCTAGCTTCCCTGGTTGGGCATTACAAATTGAGTAAGATTTTTTACTGTGGTTAGTGAGGAATACTCTTGGGGGTATGATGCTACAAGATGCCATTCTTTAGCAAGGGTTTTGAGAGCACACATTGGGTGATAGTCTATTGGTCACAGTCCCATGTGCTTTTTCAGCCATATTCATAAAAAAAATCTTTTAATAAAAATAGTGGAGGTAAGGTTAAGGTTTGTCCATGCTTTTGTTTAAGTCAATGATGTTATTTATTTATAGGGAATATAGGAGACATTGTTCTTTGTTTTAAATCCTTTGATTCATATAAGATATGTGTCTAATTTGATGTACATTTCTTAATATTGTGAGATCTTTCATAAAATGCAATATTTTTGACTTAAAAACTTCAAAATAAAGAATGATACTTTGGACCCTTTCACGCAATTATGGAGCATGTATGTAACAAAATAAGGGATGCAGAGTTCAATTTGGAAATTGTACCATTTGCATGCTAACAACATGAATAATAAACTCCATTTTCAGTTAGTTCCTACATTCATTTCATTCACATGTTAAGGTGATGTATTAGTTTAAATTCTCTCATCTAGGCAGATCATGCTTTCTGATTTATTTTTGTAACATGGAGAAAATTTGGATTTGACAAGGTTTTATAGAAGGTAGCCAAAATTAAAGGGGGAGATCAACCTTATACTGAGTTCACTTACCATAATTATAATGGTGAACAAGGTAAGCATGAGATGGATTTATTCATAGATCATGAGTTATCATCTCTTTTAAGAAATCCATCTTTGATAACAAAAAATTGAATAGAAGAGTTATATGGTTGTCTTCGAGTGAGTTTCTTTAGAATATCATTCTCTTTTAAGTTTACTTTTAGAGTTCCATGGCTATCTTCCATTGAATTACTCTATAAAATTATTTCTCTTTCAGTTTAGTAGAAAGGTTTAGAGAAGCCTTAGCCATTCATGATACAAGAAAGTTGGTTTCTTTTTCCATGAGAAGTTCTACAATTTTTAATGTAAATTCTATTGGATTTTTGTTTATAATATTCCTTTTTGGTCTTGATTTATTTGTTACTTATGCTTACAATTTTACAGTTCCAATATGCCAAAGAAAAATATTGGAATAGGAGGTGCAATTTATGGGCAATATTTAGCCTTGGCATTAGGGACTTAGACCTTCCCTGATGGTGTCCACCTCCCAAATTTCTAAATAAAGTTTACTATCAAAGGCATACCTACTGTAATACCATGGTGTATAGATTTTTGAGGCATAAATAGGCATCACATGTTGAATGTGAAGGATACATAACAAATATTGCCAATCTATCTAATAAAAATAATGTTTAGAAATAATGCAAATGATTTTTTCAAAATCTCTTTTGGAAAGAAATTGTATTTGGATTTTCTTTTATGAAATAATATTTTTTGGTTTTCTTCATTTTTCCAACTTATTTTCACCAAACAATACAAATCACATGATGGGGAGAAAATTATAGCTTATCTTTTGTGATATAACCATGCTTTGGCTTTTTTATTTTGTCAACAAATGTTTCTTTATTTTGTGTATTGTTTAAGAAAAATACCACCAAGGTCTTTCTAATTATAAAAGATAACATGTCCTTATCATATATGAGGATGTAGAACCTATAAATATGGTAAAATTTTAAATGTTATCATTATATAGGAAAATAAGGGTATATGCACAAATATGGGGGACCAAAATGGTGCCACATTCCTTTTTGGTCCCCCAATAGGCCATAGTGTGTACACTCTAAAGTGCGTGCACGCTATAGCATGTATGTGTTATGGCTTGGGTTGCCCAAGATTTAGGATTTGACGATTCAAAACATAGTGTGTGCGCACTATAGTGCGCACATGCTATGTAAAATATATAAATTGTCTTGTTTACCTTTCAAAGGCTCATTTTTCTCCCACAAACCCATGTTTGCAGCAAAAGAGAGCTTCCCATAGCGCACACACAAAGGCATTCTTCTTGTTTGATTCATCAAATTTGATAAAGAATGGCTCCATGACGTCATCAAGTTTGAACATGAAGAAGAGGTAAGTGTTTTTACAACCCATGCCTCTTATTTGTATTGAAATTTTAGTTTTGAAGCAATTTATTTTGTCAAACTTTATTTTCTTAGATTTTAAGTGTAATTAGGATTTTAAAATTGATTTTGTGTTAATTTCTAGGAAAATGATCTCCATGAACAAAACCCTCAACCAAACCCTCCATCTTCTCTTCGTGAACAAATGATTGAAGAAAATAACCAAGAAAATGAACCTCAACAACCTCCACTAATCGAGAAACCTCCTCGTGGAACATAGAAAAAATTGATCAACCAAATTGAAAGAGGGAAAATAGAATTAGAATCTTTAATTAGGAGGTTAAAAGATTCTATTGCTACAAATCCTGGAAGAGAAAGACTTGCAAAATCATTGGAATTAGTTAATGGGCAACTTAATTTATGGCATGATAAAAGAGAAGAACAAAAAAAATATTATGCAAATAAATTTTCATATGAGGACATAAAAAAGAAAAAAATCACAAAAGATGACATTTGCAAACTCTTTAAAAAGTCAAGGACACTGATACTCTTAGAAATACATCAAAGAGGTTCCCAAGTCATTGGTTCTTGAATGAAGACATAAAAAACAACTTTTGGGAGAGATGGTGGAAGGTCTTTGATTCCCCTCCTTGTAACAATCATGAGGTTACTATATATTTCTTGAGGAAACTCTATTGTGAGTTTGTACTCAAGGAGGTGCCAAATTATTTTGACTTTCTAGATTCTTAGGGTAGAGGAGGGGGATCATCATTTGATAGAGAGGGGGCACATCATGAACCTAACGCACCTAGGGTTCCTATTGGAAAGCCATAGGTGGATCATGTTAGCATTCCTTCTGTTGTGAAGGAACATGTAGATGTGGACACACTAGGCACGATTAGTGCTCTGATACAGAATCTCATTCAATGTGCCACTCCTTCAGTTGAGGGTCTCCATGGTCAATCTTCGAGAGGGCATATTTGTCGGTCATGTGGATCCTTGTGCACATTTGGTACTACCAAGAAAGAGGAAGAGGATCATGGAATGATGACTGATTATTTTATAAATATGACATTTGGCATTGACACACAGGTAAATATTTGCAAGTTCATTAAATTTATTTGGTCATATTTCATTTATAAAAGAATAACTAATTCATTTAGTATCTATTGATTATGATCAAAATTTAGGGCAAGAGTGTTGGTGGCAGTGGCAATGATCTTCCAGTCCTCTTCTACACTTCATCACCAACTCCACAAGTATGTATCGAATAAATAATTTTAATTATATATTTGATTATTATGATTATATGAATGATTATATCATAACTTATTGTGCATGTGCATTAGTTCACTAGTGGACCAGTGACATTTACAATAGATAGCGAAGGGCATCGTGCCACTTTCCTTGAGGTATCTTTATTTGCATGTTAATTTAATTTAATTGATTATATTTAATTAATAAATTAATGAATAACTAAATTAATTTTCTAATTATGATCAAAATCCAGAGGCAAAGTGGTCATTGCGGTGATCGCATTCCTTCACCTGGCTTTGTGATGTCATCATTGAGTCCACATGTATATATGTAATAATGTATTATAATTAACATGTTAATAGTATGTTCTTATATGAATGGTTGTCTTATAAATTTCCATGTACATGTTCACTAGTTTAATGTTGGAGCTTCGACATCGACACCGCACACTAAAGGACGTGGTGGAACCTTCATAGAGGTACCATTTATTCATTAGTAGGGTTGTAAAAAATATATGTAATCTTGATAAGTACATAATACTTTTGTTGTTTTATTTTTCAATTATTGACATCATATACTCCTCCTTCTATTTGTGATACTTTGGATCATGGAGTAGCTACAACAGTAGCTAGTTCTAAAGCACTAACTCAAGTATGAAAGAGATCACTTAATTTTAATTATTATTTTAATAGTTTGTATTGATTTTTTTAATGATATTATGTATTTATTTTAATTATTATTTTGATCATTGTTGTAGGGACTTATTACTCCAGATCATTAGCATGCACCTTTGGTGGATATACATAGTGACTATTTGCTAGCGGTAAGCGAATATTCTATTTTATGTCATTGTATAATTCAATTTCGATGTATATTAGTTATTGATGCTTATATTTTTGTTTATCAGCTCGAGCTGTAGAAGAGTCTAGACATGAGGACTAGTGAGTGCACTTGGAAGACTACAACATCCATTGCATCTCCATCAACGCGACGATCAAAGACAACTCAAGATTTGTTTTCTTCTCCTGGCAAGAAAGGACTAGATTAGGGATATAGATTGTATGCCTATATAGCATTAGTGGACATATTTTTTGTATATTGTATAAGTGACACATTGTACATCCATTTGGCTTTGAGGAAGATAGTTTAATTGTATTAGATATATTTGATGTATGACATTATTGGACATATATGTTTGGCTTCATGCCCTACAAATATATATAGTTTATGTTTTAGGTATGCAATTCACATGTTAGGTGTATTGATGTATACTAATTTATGTTTATGTGGATGTCTTATGCTTTGTAAATTTCCCATGCCTTATAGTTATGCCTGTATGTTTATCGATGTATATTGTTACTATATGATTTATACTTTATTAGAATATGTATGTTTAATTTTGATGCAGAGGCTAGTGGTGGATTTGTAATCTTAATAGGAGAATACCAGATTTATCCTTTGTTTTATAACAACAATCGAATCTTTCCTTGAACCAAGGATTAACTCCAAGACCCAACCCAAAACTTTCAAAGGTTCTCAACATACTCCAAACTTCTCATCTCCCACATTCAAACTCATAATCTTCAGTGGTTATCTTCCCATAACCAAACTACTCTCTTTAGGCTTATCCTACTAGTCCTAACCAACAATAAATTTGCATATTTATCTAAATTATTTCAAATGAATCCACCAAAAAATCAGGGATCCGAATACCCTTTTCCAATTTATAAAATATATGTTGAAACCAAGCCCACTTGTTTCAAAACTTCTCCAAAAACTGCTACTCCATTTTCATGTCTAGGCCTAATAGCCTCATTTTACAAAGAAACCCTATCATGGTTGTATCCCCTGACCTTTCCACTTACTAAAGTATCTTGAAATTAAGTAAAACCAAGGATTTTGACATCCTTTAGGCCATGGATCCTCTGCACATACCCCAACTCACAAACCCTCACCAAATCAAGCCTATAACTAGGACTTTCTTGCAAATGGCTTAAAATCTCTTCTGGGATCCACTCTTTGATCTAGACCATGTCCTCAACATGTTCCAAAGGAAAAACACCCTCTCATTCAGCCCAAACTCCTTCTTCTACACCCATGGCCTTTACTTCATGTACCTTTCACCTTGTCAACTTGCACAATTTGGTAACTACCTTGCATATTTATTAAAATCTGGCATAATAAGGGAAAATTACATAATATACAAGTGTTGGAACAATCCCACAGCCACAGTAACCATAGAAATTAAATGGATCCAACTAATTCATCCTCTATTCAATGCACAAATACACTACTACTACAAGTCAATCACGTAGAATGCACTCTAAAGGGTTAGTAACTGAATCTAAAGTGCTTCAAAATGATGGCACAGATGGTTTGATGCTATGACTGATAGTTTGAAATATACGTAATGTTTCTCATTTCAACTAAGGAACACTATGATTTTTGACATCAACTAAGATTGTGTTTCCAAATTTAAACAAATTTGAATCTCTAAAAACTGAGATAGGTTACTATAGGCCTCAGTAACATAGTCCTATAGCACTTGATGGTTTTATGATACCTCACACAAGATCTAATATATGACTCCATAAAGATCACTAATTTCATGCTGAGTGGACTTTGAGGGACACTTCAGCCCAGAGTGGTCGACAACATTCGAGCGAGTTTGTGTGCCAAACAAGGTTGCCACTAGTGTTTACCCAGCCAATCAGAGTTGTTGGCACATACGGTTTGATGCTACGACTAACGGTTTGAAAGATACACAATGTTGCTCATTTCATTTGAGGAACACTTTGAGTTTTGACATCAATCAAGAATGTTTTTCCAAATATAAATAAATTTTAATCCCCAAAAACTAAGATAGTTATTGTAGGTCTTAGCAACATGATCTTGTAGCACCTAACAGTTCGATTGTAGCTCGCACGAGCTCTGAGATATGACCCCATAAATATTTGCAATTTCATAATGAGTGCACCTTGAGGGACACTTTGGTCCAGAGTGGTCAACAATGTTCAAGCGAGTCTGTGTGCCAAATGAAATTTCTACTAGTGTTTACCCCAACAATCAGAGTTGTTGGGATAGAGGGTTCAATGCTACGACTGACGGTTTGAAAGATATGTAATGTTGCTCATTTCAACTGAGAAACACTTTGAGTTTTGACATCAAACAAGAATGTGTTTCCAAATATAAATGAATTTGAATCCCTAAAAAATGAGATAGGCTATTGTAGGCCTCAACAACACGGTCCTATAACACCTGACGGTTTGATGGTAGCTTTCACGAGCTCCGAGCTATGACCCTATAAAGATCGCCAATTTCATGTTGAGTGCACCTTGAGGGACACTTCGGTCTAGAGTGGTCGACAGTGTTCGAGCAAGTCTATGTACTAAATGAGGTTTCCACTAGCATTTACCTAGCTAATCAGAGATATCGGTGTAGACAATTTGATGCTATGACCGACGGTTTGAAAGATACACAATGTTTCTCATTTCAACTGAGGAAAACTTTGAGTTTTGACATAAATTGAGAATGTCTTGCCAAATATAAATGAATTTAAATCCTTGAAAACTGAGATAGATTATTGTAGTCCTCAACAACATGGTCCTTTAGCACCTAACGATTTGATGGTAGCTCGCACGAGCTCTACGATATGACCCCATAAATATCATTGATTTCATGTTGATTACACCTTGAGGGAAACTTCAGTCTAGAGTGGTCATCAGAGTTTGAGTGAGTCTGTATGCCAAATGAGGTTTCCACTAGTGTTTACCCGACCAATTAGATCTATTGGTGCAGATGGTTTGATGCTACGACTAACGGTTTGAAAGATACACAATGTTGCTCATTTCAACTAAAGACCACTTTAAGTTTTGACATCAACCAAGAATGTGTTGCCAAATATAAAAAAATTTGAATCCTTGAAAAATGAGATAGGTTATTGTAGGCCCTAGCAACGTAGTCCTATGGCACCTAACCATTTGATGATATCTCACATGAGCTCTAAGATATGACCTTGTAAAGATCATCAATTTCATGTTGAGTGGACCTTGAGGGACACTTCAGTCTGGAGTGGTTAGCAGCGTTTGAGCAAGTCTGTGTGCCAAACATTGTTGCCACTAGTGTTTACCTGGTGAATTGGAGCTATTGGCACATATAGTTTGATACTATCACTAACGGTTTGAAAGATATGCAATGTTTCTTATTTCAACTAAGCAGAAAATCATGATAGGTATATTGATACCAAAGGCAATAAGAAAAACAAGAAAAATGATAAACACATTATTTGAGAATTTGGGTATTGCTACTAAAATTGAAGAGGTTGCAGAACCAATTGAAGTAAAGGGGAAGAAACCAAAAGAAAAGGAGACCCCTAGCCCAAATAGTGTTAGACCAAAAACAAGGTCTACCTCCACACCAAGAGAGAGAAAGAAAGAAAAAGTAGAACTAGTAAAAACAAGGCTACTAGAAGGCCTAGAAGGAAGTTGAAGTTGCAAAAAGAGAGTGATATAGAGTTTGATGACCTATCATAGGTTAAGGTTGAACACTTTTAATTTTGACATCAACTGAGAATGTGTTTCTAAATATAAATTTTTTTGGATCTTTTAAAACTGAGATAGGTTATTGTGGGCATCAAAAAAATGGTCTTATAGCACCTAACGGTTTGATGATAGCTTGCACGAGCTTTGAGATATGACCCTGTAAAGATCATCAATTTCATGTTGAGTACACCTTGAGGGACACTTCAATTTGGAGTGGTAAGAAACATTTGAGAAAGTTTGTGTGCCAAACAAGGTTGCCACTAGCATTTACCCAACCAATCAGAGCTATTGGCACAGATGGTTTGATGCTATGACTGGCAGTTTGAAAGATACACAATGTTGCTCATTTTAACTGAGGGACACTTTGAGTTTTGACATCTACCGAGATTGTGCTTCCAAATTTAAATGAGTTTGAATTTGTAAAAACTTAGATCGGCTATTGTAGGTCTCGAAAATATGATCATGTAGCACCTAATGACTTGATGATACCTTGCACGAGCTCTGAGATTTGACCCTATAAAGATCACTGATTTCATGTTAAAGGGACCTTGAGGGACACTTCAACCTAGAGTGGTCGACAACATTTGAGTGAGTTTGTGTGCAAAATAATGTTTCCACTTGTGTTTACCCATCCAATCAGATCTATTGGCGTAGACGGTTTGATGCTACGACCGACGGTTTGAAAGATATGCAATGTTGCTCATTTCAACTAAGGAACACTTTGAGTTTTGACATCAACCAAGAATGTTTTTCAAAATATAAATGAATTTAAATACCTAAAAATTGAGATAGGTTATTTTAGGCCTTGGAAACACACTCGCGTATCACCTAATGGTTTGATGATATCTCACACGAGCTCTGAGATATCACCCCGTAAAGATCACCAATTTTATGCTGAGTGCACCTTGAGGGACACTTTAGTTTGGAGTGGTCAAAAGAGTTCAAGTGTGTCTCTATGACAAATGAGGTTTCCACTAGCATTTACCTGGCCAATTGCAGCTGTTAGCACAGATAGTTTGATGCTACGATTGACGGTTTGAAAGATATGCAATGTTGCTCATTTCAACTAAGGAACACTATGAGTTTTGACATCAACCAAGCTTGTGTTGCCAAATTTTAAAAAAATTGAATCTCTAAAAATTGAGATAGGTTATTGTAGGCCTCAGCAACATGGTCCTGTAGCACCTAACAGTTTGATGGTAGCTCACATGAGCTCCAAGATATGACCCCATAAATATTGTTGATTTCATGCTGAAGGGACCTTGAGGGACACTTCAGTCCGGAGTGGTCAGCAGCATTTGAGTGATTCTATGTGCCAAACGAGGTTTCCAATAGCATTTACCTAACCAATTAGAGATTTTGGTATAGATGGTTCAATTCTACAACTGATGGTTTGAAATATACGCAATGTTTCTCATTTCAACTAAGGAATGTGGTGGAACTTTGAAATAGTACTTGTTTCCATCTTTGTGCACTATATATTTATTTTTGAAACCATCATGAATAGTCCTTCTAAGGTACTTCCATGGCCTTCTAAGTATTATGTGCCTGCAAGTTATTGGCATAACATTATAAAGTTTTTTTTATTAATAATGAGAAATATTTTTACAACTCAGCTCATTAGGAGCACCAGGAGGAAAGAGATAAGAAGATAAAACCTCTGGTATTGCCCCCAAAAATAGAAGAGAAAGTTTTTCATTAATTTTTACAAACTTCTTATTATACATACAGGGTAATGCATGAGCAATTTACAGTCTGCCCAATTTACCGTGCTATATAAATATGCATGTTATATGCACATGTATTCAAATAGATTTGACATTACAATATTTTGTATCTCCATTTAGTCTAATGAACCAATTGGATACTCCCTTTCCTTTATTGTCTCAAATATTGCCTCATGGTATGACTCACGAACCTTCCAAAGAGTTTTATTATGTGGTATTCCCCCATATCTTACAAAGTGGACATTTGATACAATGACGAGGTTAGAATAATGAAGAATCTTTATGTGTGTCTCCCAATTCTTGAACAACCACAACCTAGGGTTCTTCAAACCATACTACCTAAGCCATCTACCATTTACAACCACTGCTCCTCTAGGGTATTCTAATTCTTCACCACTGATAATCGAGTGATCCAATTTGTTTTTTCGTCTCAACACAATGACACACATAATAATTTGTCCCTTCTTCATTGTCTTTGGGTGCAATAACAACAAAAACATGGCCTATAATGATATAAATATAATGAGGACATTAGTTTACTGAATATTTATGATAAAGTACTAAATTTGAGATTATTTGTATGTGGACAATTTACTTGGTTGTACTAGACTAGCTAAGTGATCAAAGTCAATGGATGATTCCATTGCTTTTAGTTGTAGTGATTCATAGGGATGATAGGAGTCAAGTAGGCTCAAAATATGTGTACACCATTTGTCAACCCATTAATTTGACTTAAACCCATCCCAATATTCATCTACACATGATGAAGAAAAGTACACCATATGTCATGTGTGGATACTCCATGAACCTTCATTACAACTTCTAAAAGAGTGTATATCACTCGATCTTGTTAGTGTACAACAATCCTCATATGGTGCAATGTTGGTTTCATCCATCAACCAAAAAAATCTACGAACTGTAGACTCACCTTCATTACCTAGAAACCATAAGGAATTAGGTCTTTTAACCTAAAATTACAACTAACAAATTTTTTTCTAACATTATATTATTTCATTTCATTATTACTTTCACAATACATTCCTTAAGGTTCCCTTATTGATTTCATTTACCAATATATAAGCATTGCACTTCATTACTATTCAAATTGAATTCCATTTCCTTTTCTTTTATTTTTACATTTTAGAAATTAAGAGAAAGAGTAAGAAAGTAATATTTCATTCGCAACTATAACTCTCTTCCTATTTCATTTTCATTTCTTTTTCCTACACATTGAATAACTATCCTTTTCAATTTCAATTAAACCTTAACATTGTGATACTGATTTTCATTCCACATAGAAGAGATAGAGGAGATATTTCAACATTACACTTTTCATTTCAACTTTTGAACTTTCAAATAACATCCCTTGAAAGCCCCTAGAACTAACCCTCTTTGATTACATTTCTTTGTTCTCAAATACAATTTATGATAATGAATCCAATTATAATAATAAGTACATGAATGGCCCGAAGGATTTACAAAAATATCTTTACATCTTTGTTTTCAATAACACATGATACAAAATTGAGAGATCTTCATCATTGCATGAAAAGTGAATGCATCCAAGCCATGAACCATGAACAATACCTCGAAAGCTATTTGATGCCAAACCAAGTGAAACTACTGAAGTTCCACTCCCTATAATAGGAGATAGAACCAAGATACTCACAAGGCCTAAAGTAACCTAGGGCTTCACAAAACAATAACTTGAAAATAAATACAAAACATATCAAGTTATCACTTTACTATACACACGGGTTAGGTTCCTAGCATACCATCTAGGTAAGTGACATCACATATCCTTCATATTGGGATCCACCCTAGAAACCATGTAACACTAACCCCCCCTTCTGAATAGGGATCCATCCTAGCACTTACTTATGGTCCCGGTATTCCAATAGGACTATGTGGACTTAATTATGTGTCTTTCATTATCTTTTGAAACCCCCCCTTTCCCAAGTTCATTATTAGGTTATCACTTTTTACCAACTCACCCATAGGATTATCTGGCAACCACTTTAGGGTTCCAACACCTATGGTGAACCACTCACCTAGGGTACCTAATCCACTACCCACATACACAAAACAAGAAACCATAAAGTACTTAAAAAAGATTCATCTTCCAGGTCTAGGGAATCTTCCTATGCACTCAGGCCACCAGAATGAGTCCTAGCCTCATATTATGAATACAAGCATAATAAAAGTAGTGAAATAACATAAGTAACACTTTATAATGCCAAAAAAACCATAGATGGACATTAATAAGTGATACTAATTGCAGACCAATCATAAGGAACAAATTATAGAGGTCAAACTCCCAAAAATTGCCAATTTTAAGCCCCTAGAACCTACTAAAACCCCAAACAAAATACTATAACTAACCATAAAAAAATGAAGGAATGATCATATGAAATTTGACCATGTTTTGTATGGGTACTAGTAGAAACTTGTACAATATTCTAGGATGCTCATACGCGACTGTACCCAAAACTTCCCAAAAAATACCTGAAACTGAGATTTTTAGGTGTGGAGAGTGCTTGGGAAAGGTTCCCTGAGGTCTATCAGATGCATGGAACTCAATACCAATTCCAGAACACATCTTCAACACAACCTATCACCAAAAACAATATAATCAAACCAAACCATCAAATTAATAGTGAAAGCCTCCAAAAACAAAGAAGGGTAGAATTGACTACATCCCTTCCCTAAACCTTCCTAATCTTTCCCAAACCTTCCTAAACTTCCCTCAACCACAAATTAACAATTAAATAAACCTTAATGCACAATCACAAGCATTCATAAACTTCTAAGAAGGATTGTACAATAAAAACCATACAGACATACACAATTAACTTCTCGGATGCATAGTTTGAAATACATGGGAAACAAATCATATAAATTTCCTTTCTAATTCATAGTTTATCTACCAAATATAAATTATAATATATATAAAACACATAAACAACACATAGGAAAGAATAGAAATTGATCTCGATTCCAGACCCTACCTGGAGTCCTACAGAGAATCCCCTTCAAAGGCTGGAGCACACCTCTAAAAACCCTCCAAGGTTTGAGCAATGTTGAGATGGCAGCCTCCTGGGTAGATTTTCCTCTGGAAACCAATCCTCCCTTCTTCCTCAAACAATCTCCACACCTTTCCTCACAAAACCAAAGAAACAATCAACCTCATAGAAAACCTCAAAATAAACTTCCTAAAATAATACTTGCAGAAATCTTCAAAATTCTCTCAGAACCTTTAATCTCCCAAATCCTCCCAAAACCAAATAATTTATCTTCCAACTATATGGTTGGAGGAGTTTCTTTACGGGAAGAAATTTCTCAAACTTCCATAGTTGGTTGAAAAATTAAACCAACATTTCCCATAACCACATAATAAAGCTTCTTAATAATTTAATAGAAATATCCTCCTCAAACCATTATAACAAACAAAATAGACACAAAGCTCTCAAGTAAAACACATAGCACAATTAGAATCAAACTAGCCTAAATTCTAGGAGGTCTCAAGTTTGAATCCCCTAGATAGCTAGTTTTACTAAAAAAAACTTTCTTTTATTATTTCTTACTATTAGTTTTACTTTTTATTTAATAAACTTTAATTAAGTATCAAAGAAGCCATTATACAAACAATTAAAACCACATTAATAATAATATGTATATATGCATGGGTATATGTGTGTGCACCCACATATACACATTCATATATAACATACATTTATTAATAATATAGATATAGAATATATATATATATATATATATATATATATATATATATATATATATATATATATATATATACAATGATAAATCTAACTTACAAAATTAATCTCAAAATAATATCAAATCATAAACCATGAGACAACATCATAAAATTGCATTCCAATCCCCCAACTAGGGTAACTTCCTAACAGGAATCAAAGTCGATAGGAAACCTTGAGAGTAGCTTGGTAAAATCTCCCCACAACAACAGTTCAAAGATTTTGAAGGCACACTCAGATATATGTATCCAGGTGGAGGCGATGTATGGTACCTGCATCCTACATCACCAACCGACACGTGTGTGTGTGTGTGTGTGTATATACATATATATATATACATATACATATACATATACATATACATATACATACATATATATATATATATATATATATATATATATATATATATATATATATATATATATATATAGATATATGTATATGTATATATATGTATATGTATATATATGTATATGTATATATACATATATATATATATATACATATATATACATATATATACATATATATACATATATATACATATACATATATCTATATGTATATATATATATATATATATATATATATATATATATATATATATATATATATATATATATATATATATATATATATATATATAACACAGTGGCAACCAAGGAGGGAAAGTGCGACATCATGTGGATCTCCCATAGGAGTAACTACGACTACCTCTCCTCACACTACACTCACACCAACCTGTGTAAGTTTCAAAACATAATGTGGTTAGCAAGGTTAGATCCATCATAACATAAATATATAAATCAAGTATGAATAATTTCACAATAGTTCATTCCTACACATTCATCATTTTATTTCAAATCACTTAATATATCCATTCTATTAACCAAATAAATATGAAATCAAATGTCCCATCATGAAATGAATTAGTCCAAACATATAATCCAAATAAAGTACTAAAGTAATAGTCTTGTCAATCTAACATATGAAGATGGTAGGGTGGGCATTACATCCTCTCCCCTAGGGTTAGGCTTACTCCTAGAAGCCTACAAATAAGTATGGATATGTAGATCTGAGTGTGCTAGCATTCTCCCATGTGGTGGAGGTCTCATGAATGGCGTCCCATAGGTCCCTTACCTACTCTATGCTACAACCCTTGAGGGTCAAAGTCTCATGCTAGAGTATACATACTGGGTCCAAAGCCAGCTACTCGCCCTCTACCTGTAAAGTATTCCAATCTAAAAAATGAGCCAAATTAGGAATATACTCTATAAGAATGGATATGTGAAACACATCAAGCACACGTGCAAGGCTGGGTGGTAGGGAGAGTTGGTAAGAAACCGGTTCTATCCTCTCAAGGAGCTCAAATGGACCCACAAATCTTGGTGCCAACTTAGAACCTTTTCCATAACAGATAGGGCTCTTACGTGAGAAGACTCTCAAAAATACCTTATCTCCAATAGAAAATTGCCTATCGATCTTATGAGCATCAACATACTTCTTCCTATCTTGAGCTAGCACAAGATGCTCTCTGATCCTTTGAACCTGCTACTCCATATCCTGTAACATCTCAGGGTCAATTATTACTCTATCCTCTAAGCAATCCCAACTCGAAGGGGTACAAAAAGGATGACCATAAAGAGCCTGAAATGGTGACATTCCTAAAGAACTGTCATAGCCATTATTGTATGAAAACTCCACTAGGTACAAATAATCTTCCTAATGGGTCTGTCGGTCTATCACGTGCACTCTAAGCATGTCCTCAAGCACTTGATTAATTCCCTATCTCTAACCATCAGTCTTTGCATGATATGCCAAACTGAATTTCAGCTGAGTCCCTAAGGTATGTTGCAAGGAGGTCCATAACTCTGAAGTGAACAAGGAGGTCCATAACTCTGTTGCAATGACTATATCCTTCATGAAGACTCTAACTACTAAGGTGGTAGTATAGGATGACTGCATAGGAGAAAAATATGCTACCTTAGGTAACTTATCCACCATGACCTTGATAGCATCATGTCTCTAATAAGTGACTAGGATTCTCACAATAAAATCCATAGTTATCATATACCATTTCCATTTGAGAATCAAATGTGGTTGAAGGAGGCCTGTTGGGTGATGATGCTTGGCCTTGACCCTCTGATATTCTAGACACCTAGCCAAAAAATCTTCTATAGCCCTCTTCATACCCGACCAAAAGTATAATTGTCACAGATTTGAATACATCTTCTTAACTCCTGGATGAGCTGAATAGGGATCATGATGTGCTTCCTCCAAGATAACTTTCCAAAGATTGCTTGAAATTGGTACATAGATTCTTCCTTGCTGCCTTAATAATCCATCTAAATCTAAGGAATACCCTGTGAACCTTCCTTCTAAGGCCCTTCCTGACTCAATTTCAAACTTAACTTCTTGATACAAAGTATCTAGAAGAAGTATATGAAAAATATGACCTCTCAAATCAGTAAAGAGGGAGAGCATGGATAACTCATGTCTCCTTCTCAAAACATCTGATACCACATTATCTTTACCTTTGATATATCTAAAGTTAAAATCATATATAATTAAGATTAGGTTGTGTAAATATGTTTTGAAGGCTTCGGTGATCAGTGTGTAACTCAAACCGATACCCCAATAAGAAGTGTCTCCAATGGTTCAAGACATGAACTACAACTGCTAACTCCAAATCATGTGTAGGGTAGTTAAGCTCATGGTCCTTAAGATTTATAGACTCATAATCAATAACTCTTCCTTCTTGCATCAATACTACCCCTATTCCTTCTAGGGAGGCATTAGTGTAGACCACAAAATTTTCAGCGGGGTCAGGTACTGCAAAAATTGGGGCATTGGTCAGTTTATCCTTAAGGATCTGAGAAGATTCTAAACATTTCTCAGTCCAAATGAACTTCTTCCCTTTCCTTTGCAAGGTTGTGATGTGATAAGCTATTCTATAGAATCCTTGGATGAAGCATCTATAGTATCTGACTAAACCCATAAAACTACGAACCTCTGAGATGTTGGTGGGGGTTGTCCATTCAACTATAGCTTGTACCTTGGTGGGATCAACTACTATACCTTCTCCTAAGATAACATGACCAAGACACTTAACTTCAGTTTGGAAGAATTCATACTTTTCAAAATTTGTAAATAAATGATCCTCAGGAAGGCATTGTAACACTTGTCAAAGATGTTTCTCATGTTCCTCCACTAATTTAGATTACACCAAAATCTCATATAGAAAAATTATGACAAACTTGTCCAAGAAGGCCCTAAATACCCATTTCATAAGACTCATGAAAACTAATGGTGCATTTGTGAGACCAAAAGGTACTATGGTAAATTCATAATTCTCATACCGAGTATGAAATATTGTTCGGTGAATGTCGAGTTCGTGAATCCTTTACTTATGATAGCATGACTTCAGATCTATCTTGTAAAATACTTTGGCTCCTTTCATTTGATCAAATAGATCATCAATCCTCAGCAAAGGGTACCGATTCTTAATAGTTATTTTGTTGAGCTGACGATATTCAATGCACAACCTAAGTGATCCATCCTTCTTCTTAACAAAGATAACCGGAGCTCCCCAAGGTGACACACTTGGTCTGATGAAGCCTTTTTCCAAGAGTTCTTCTAGTTAAACTTTTAACTCACTTAACTTGTGAGTGGCCATAGAATAAGGAGATTTGCAGATGGGTTCAGCTCTTGGTACCAACTCTATGCAAAAATCAATGTCTCTTTTGGGAGGCATTCTAGGTATCTTAGCTGGATAGACATCTGCAAATTCTTGAAGTAAAGGGTGCTCAAGTGTTATTTCTCTAACTTCCTTATCAACCAAGTCATTAATTATGACTATAAGAAGTTGACATCCCTTTCTCATGCATTTCTTAAGTTTCATTACTAAGATCATCTGCAACGATATAGGTCATTGGATTCCCACAATAGTGTTGGGCTTTGCCAAATCATCTAAGCAATGAATGAGCTTCTTTTTGCAATAAATCCTAGCTTTGTGAGCTGGTAAATAGTCCATTCTTAGGATGACTTCATACGGTCCAAGAGGTATTACTCAAAGATCAACATTGGTAGAGAAGGGTCCTAATTCCAAGTTGCAATTTTGAACACATAAAGTTGTGGTCATTTTAGCCCTGGAGGCTAGCTCTACCTGCCACTTACTTCCTTTCCCTATGACCACTAGCCCACACTTTTCTATCAAAGAAGGAGATATGAAGGAGTCAGTTTCTCTTGAGTCGAAGAGAATAGAAATAGATTTACCCCTTAACAAATGTGAAGTCTCTATGATAGTTTTCTAATGATCATCTTGTCTATTCTCTACTATGGAAAACACCTTGTGAGATTGGTCATCATCCCCCACGGTTGGTTCTGAAACTACCTAGTTCTTATTGGTGAAATTAGTAAATTGAGGGCAATGAACTGTAATGTGTCCTTGTTGTCCACAAGAATAACACCCCGTATTCCTTCCAAATTTATTTTCAAGAGGTGCACTAGATTGTTGATAACCCCCCTTATTCAAATTATGAGAATTCTGGGATGATGGAGGAGGAAACATTTGCTGAATCCAATTATTGCTACAGTTCTAGGGTTTTTGAAACTTCCCATTGCTTTGGTTGTTATTGTGGAATTTTTTTTTATGAAAGTTTTTTCCTCCTTTGAAGGATGATTGTTGGGTTCTTAGAGTTGGAATTTCCTTGGTTAAAGTTTCCTTCAAAACCTAACCCAACATTGAAGGTTGGCCACTAGAATAGCCACTTTTCTCCTTAACCTTTTTTCAACTAGGAATGCCTTAGTGATAGCATCTCGAAGATTTTTTGGTCCTAGGACTAGCACATCTCTTGATAGATGACTATTTAAACCTCTGATGAAATGTTGTACTAAAATGGGGTTGTCATCTTTATAGCTTGAGAAAGGCTTAAGTTCATAGAATTTCCTTTCATATTCTTCCACTATCATGTTGGCTTGTTTTAGGTGGTGAATTCTTCTTCCCTTCCCTGTCTCCACTGATCGGACATGAATCCATCCTTAATGTTGAACTACAACTGATCAAATATCTGAGATGAATAGAAGAACTATGATTAGAGATCATTGAGCACTAAAATGATATGAAGATGAATAAATCAGTAATATGTTTTCATTAATGTCAACTAACCTTGACAATACTTATCATGTAAATTACAAACATCTAAACAATCTGTTGATGAGGAAAAGATGAAGAACGGAGTTATCTACATAAGGAAAAGATGGATATGATAGAGAAGGAAAAAGTAAACATTGGGTAATCTACTTGATGAGGCTATGACTATATATTGTTGACTTGATTATGTTTCATTAACCTATCTTGAATAAGAAATTAAAAATTGGACAAGACAATGTGGTCGGTAATTGAAGTTTTTAGTATACACCGAGCCTGTGTTGTGTATACCGAGTGAAAGTATTAACTGATATAGTCTAACTAGCTATCATCAACACATTTCCTTATTAACTGAGTATGGATGAAAACATTAAATGCTAAGGTTAGCCGATAGAATATGATGAGCTAGATTTGTTATGATTTCGAGGTTAAGGATAAAATTTGTTTTAAGATCCACTGTTGACAAAATTTGAAGAAGATATAAAGGATGAAATTGAATACATCTACTGAGGGATGTTTAAGCAGAAAAAATGGATGAATGAGATTAAGCGGAAAAATTTGATGGATGAGAAGAAAATGTTTTACCTGTTTATTTAAGAGACATGAGTTTCATTATTAAAACATGCTGCGGGAAGAAGAAAATTGCATAGAATATGTGTGAAAGACAAGTTTCATGCATGCCTGATCAGACTAGTTATTGAAGAGCCGAGTTGTAGACTTATTACTGAGTATTAGATAATCATTTATTGAGAAAAGTAAGTTGATAAATTGAAGAAATTGAATTGCTTAGTGATTAGAGGTTTATTTTTAAAGGGCTTAGCATAGGTCTAAATATTTTCAAATACATTTAATTTGAATCAGATCATTACTATATCAGTTTAACCATTGATTCAAAAAATCTCTTAACTGAGTGAGCTTCACAGACTTATATTCTACCCTATGACATTCTACCAAATGTAAAGTGTTATCTTGTTGGACCCATAGTGAATGTTGGTCAGAAGTTAACGGTTAGTATTAAATCCTCTAACAAGGTCACACCTAACAATGTGTATTGTAACCTTTAACAGGGTTAGCTCTTCACCAAGCTCACTTTAGAAGAGTGAAATTTTTGGGTTATCGGTCCCAAGTAGTTTTTCCCTTAATAGGGTTTCCATGTTAAATCATTGTGTTATTTTTTTGATGTTATTATTGTTTTGATTTCATACTTTACATGTTGCATAATTGATTTAGTCGGTAATCACATTGGAATATTTACTAGCAATCGGTAAAGGCACAGAGATAGATTAAGTTCATATGTTACCAAGCTGCATATTTTGTTTAAATTATTTTGTGAAGTAAATCTTTGTATTTGGGTCTGAGGATAACTGATTCACCCCCCCTCTTAGTTATTCTAACAATTGGTATCCGAGCAGTATTGGTTGCTTGGAACAAAGTTTTAAGGACTTGAGCATAAAGATCACAAGATGCATAAGAGGGAAGTGCCAAAGCTGAACAAGGGGAACTTTACTACATGGAAAAGCCACATGAGACTTCACATATCTGGAATTGGAAATATGCAATACAATTACTGGACAATGGATACATTCAACCACTGACTGGACGTTTAACTCTTGATCAATTGAAAGGTCGACATGAACACAAAATGACTATGATAGAACTTGTTGCTGCTCTATCTGATGTTGAATTTGAGGATGTCAAAGATTGCACTACAACAAAGGAGATATGGGATAAACTTGCATTAGTTCATGGTGGTGATGTGAATGTGATGATATCCAGAGTTGAAAGTTTGAGAGGTTAGTTTTATGATATGAAGATGAAGGAAGGAGAAAATATCACACAATACTCAAATAGAATCAAAGAGGTAGTCAATGCTATTCAAGGAGAAGGTGGAACTATTGATGAAGAAATTGTGATAAGTAAGATATTGAGAACCTTGCTTCTTGTCTATGCAATCATAATACCAGCTATTCATGAAATGAGGTCTGCACGTAATAATACTCTTAATCTTGATAGTTTGACTAGTAGGCTGACAACTTTTGAGTTGAATAAATTTGATAATAGTGTTGTACTGAATGTTGAATTTGCATTTATGTCAACTCTTAAGATTGTTAAATCTAGCAGTAAGAAAAATATAGAGAATTAAAGTGATAGTAACACTGATGATGAGCTTGATGAACTTGAAGCACTAATGGCTCAGAGACTACAAAAAGGTAAAGGAAGATATACAGGAAAGTTACCTTTAGCTTGCTTTAATTGTAAATAAGTTGGCCATATTGCTGCCAGGTGTCCTAATAGGAAAGAAGAAAACAAAGACCGAGCTGATGATGGAAAGTTTGGGAGAAGGAAGAACAACTGGAATAATAGAGGAAACTGATAGTACAAAAGAGACAACTAAGACTACAAAGATAAAGGTAAGAAATCTTGTTACCTTGTAGATGATGATGATACTGAGATTGACACAGATGATGATGTTGAGGTAGTATTTGTGGCAATGAAATAAGATTTTGAAGAAGAAGAAAGGTATGTAGAAATAGCACTTATATCTAAAGATAGTAAGAATGATACATGGATAATAGATAGTGGTTGTACACATCACATGACTGGTGATGAAGATAAATTTGAGCATCTTGAACACTATAATGGAGGATCAGTAAAAATGGGAAATGATACACCTTGTATTGTAAAAGGAAAAGGACCAATCTTGCTGAATAATAGAATTAGATGTGACAATGCATACTAGGTAAAAGGAATTAATTACAATTTGCTAAGTGTAGCATAGCTGAATAATTTAGGTCACCGAGTTGCATTTGAGAGAAAAAAGGTGAAGATCTATGATGACAATGGAACACTTGTTGGTACAGGAGGACAATCAAAAGGTAATTTGTTTTATCTTGATACTACTGAGACTTCTTGTTTAATGGTGAAAAATGAAGATGCATGGTTGTGGCATTAAATACTTTTGTAAATAGAAATTATTAATCTTTCTAACTATAGCTATTTAATTATTGTCAATATATGAGATTGTTATGACATTTTTATGTGACATCTTTACAATCAGAGAACTTAATTTTAGTAAATTAAATTCTTACAATAATTATAATACTCAAATTTATGCTAGCACCTTGAAGACAACTATGATAAATTAATAATTGCATTATAGTAAGTTGATCACAAATTTTAAGAGGACAAATCTTAAATTATATAATCATGCTTAATTTATTATCGTAATTTTATCATGCCTGTGTTGACATCACAAGAGGGATTTTGGAGGGCATGGTAACCCCCTTTCCATGTTTCCCCTCTATCGAACGTCAAGTATACCACTCTTGTGTGTAGCATGATAATCACTTATCACACTTAAATTATTTTATACATTAAATAATTATATTCATCATGGAAGTTTGAAAACCATTAACCTTTAATCAACTATTAATTTAACCTTTTTTATAAAAAAAGTTGGTGTGTTTTTACTTGTAGAAATATGGGCATGACATTTTGGTATCAAAGCTGTAACATAGGTCATAGGAAATCCCCCTTAGATCGCATGCAAGATGAGAAAAGGGTTGAGATATCACCAATGAATCAGCAAAATCTTCTCGAACCACCAAAAAATTCTAATCAGGAGGTCTTGCTAGCCCTTCAAAACCTCATTGGGGTTATTCAAGATAGGTTGCCTCCAGTGAACCTGCAGTCAGAGCATCAGTTGTCAGGAGGACATAGATCTGAGGCTAGAGAGAGGACTAGGAGCCCTCAACATGATCATGAGGAGGGACATGGGGTTCATGAGGTGGAATCGGTTTGCATGCCAAAACCACCACCACCCAGATTAGTTTAAAGGGTACCCTGTGATGCTGGAGACCTAATCAGGGATCTCCTTTGACTTCAACCACCTTTGTATTATGGGTCTACTGATGGCATAGAGGTTGAGGCATGGCTATTGATTTTAGATAGGTGCTTTGGGTTACATCATTATGAGACCAATGTTAAGGCACAATTTATAGTTCACCTACTAAGAGGAGGCACTTCCACCTGGTAGAAGTAGGAGGAATTTAAGAATAGCACTACCATGGACACTATTACTTGGGAGATCTTCCTAGAGAGGTTCAGAGATAGGTATTTATCAGAGCATTACAGGCAGTGACACATAGATGAGTTCCATGAGCTCCAGTAGATGGAACTCATATTACTTCAGTATGAGAGCCATTTCCTTGAGCTATTACCATATGTTGACTATATGAAGGATGAAAAATTATGAGTCAACCATTTTGTCAAGGGACTCAATGATTGGATTTTAGGACAGGTTGGCATGACTACTCCAAGGATCCTTCGTGAGGCCGTTGAGATGGATTTGATTGCAGAGGAGATTTGGGGTAGGTCACGAGATGCTCCTGATAGGTCTCAAAACCATAACTCCACATCTCAGTCTCAGGGACACCAGAAGAGCCATTAGAAGGGTAACAATAGGCATTCTTTGGGGTCTTTTAGTAAGAACCCACGATAATAGACCTAATAGAATCAGAGACAAAAACCACCATAGGGTTAGCTGGGCTCTAAGCCCAAACAATGGCAGGTACAAGGACCAAGGAAGGATCAACGTCCACTGAATTTAGATGCACCTCTAGCACGGACTCAGAAGCCCTCTTGGGGGCAGTTCAGTGGGTCTAGTAGGACCGGTGGATAACAGTACTCTAGGCCACAGGGAGTTCAGACTCATACATATGGCCCTTGTTATACATGCGGGGTCATGGGGAACTTAGCTCATGATTGTCCTCAGGGTCAGATGGCAGGTAGTCAGCATATGTCAGCATCGGAGCCTATAGTTGGGGACTTTGGAAATTCTCACAGAGTATTGGCAGTGGTTTATAACTGTCAAGCCAAACATGAGGCCACAGTTATAGAGGCTGCAAGTATGATCAATGGTATTAGTACTACCATTTTGTTTTATTCTGGAGCTATTGATTATTTCATATCCCCATTTGTAGTGGAGTGTTGCAGGCTAGTGGCAGCTAGACAAGAAATTAGTTGGGAAGTTGAGTTAGCATCAAGGTCTAGAGTGTTAGTCAACTCTTTAGTGAAGGATAGCCAAGTGTAGATTGGTGATTTGATCACGACTGTAGATATTTGTATCACACCTCTTGGATCTTATGACGTAGTACTTGGTATAGATTGGTTTTATGCCCATAGAGCTAAGTTAGATTGTTGACAGAAGAAAATTGAATGTCTTGATGATCATGGTACACCTATTGTGATTTGCGGGATTCAGAGAGGCATCTCCCTTGGTATGATCTCAGCCATGCATCTTAAGCGGAGCATGCAGAAGGGATGTTAGTTTTTTTCTATTACTATCAGTGATAGAGAGGATGGGAGGAAAGGGAACTATCTCTTGATGACTATCCTATACTTTAGGAGTTTGCAGATGTATCTCCTACTGAGCTTCTAGGCATGCCTCCTTGTAGAGTAGTGGATTTCCACATAGACCTTATGCCAGGTGCTACTCTAGTTTCGAGGGAACCTTACAAGATGACCCCTAATGAGCTTAATAAGCTCAAGATCCAGTTAGAGGAACTTTTGGAGAAGGGTCACATTTGTCCTAGTGTTTCCCCATGGGGTGCACCTGTCATCTTCGTTAAGAAGAAGGATAGATCCTTGTGGTTATGTATGGATTACCGACAATTGAATAAACTTACCATCAAGAATCAGTACCCGCTTCCCAAAATTGATGATTTATTTGATAAGCTTCAGGGTGCTAAGGTGTTTTCCAAGATTGATCTTAAGTCTGGTTACCACCAGTTATGAATTGTTGATAGTGATATCCCTAAGACTGCATTCTGTACCAGATATGGGCATTATGAGTTCACAGTTTTACCTTTTGGACTCACCAATGCTCCAACAGTTTTCATGAGCCTTACGAATGGGGTATTCTACAATTTCCTTGATAAGTTCATAGTTGTGTTCCTTGATGATATCCAAATATATTCTCAGGATGAAAAGGAGCATGAAGAGCATTTGAGGTAGGTAATGCAATGTCTTAGAGCTAATCGTTTGTATGGTAGCTTGTCCAAATGTTCTTTTTATTGGTCTGAGATTCATTACCTTGGGAATGTCATTTCAGGAGATTGGATCTTAGTTGACCCATCTAAGATTAGGGCCATCATGGATTGGCCTGCGCTAGCTTATGTGACTGAGGTCAGGAGTTTTATGTGATTGGCAGGTTATTACAGGTGTTTTGTAGAGGGGTTTTCTAGTGTGGCACGTCCTATTACTTCTCTTCAGTGAAAGGAAAATAAGTTTGAGTAGACTGAGAAATGCGAGAGGACCTTTTAGGAACTCAAGAAGGAACTTACTAGTGCTCCTATTCTGGTAGTGCTTGATCCTTCAGCGAATTTCATTGTATGCACAGATGCTTTCTTGTATGGTTTGGGAGCAATTCTTATGCAGAATGGGTGAGCCATTGCATGTGAATCTAGGAAGCTAAAGAATCACGAGCTTAATTACCCCACTCATGACCTTGAGTTAGTTGCAGTGGTTCATGCTTTGGTGAGATGGCAACATTTCCTTTTGGGTCATCAATTTGAGCTTCATTCTAATCATCAAAGTTTACAATATATTTTCACTCAGTCGAACCTAAATACACGTCAGTGAAGGTGGATGGAATTCCTTTGTGAATATGATTTTTATGTCCACTACATCAAGGGTAAGGAGAACGTGGTTTCCGATGCTTTGATTAGGAGACATCATGGGGTCTACTCTATGAATGCAGGTACAGAGTTGAGAGATCATATATTGCATCATTTGCATGAGGATGTTTGGTATGTAGAGGTCAGTTAGATTATTTGGTCTTAGTGCACCCTTGAGGGTAAGTATTCAAGATATTTCCTAGATTCTGATGGGCTTTTACGCCATAGAGGAGGCATCTATGTACCATCCTTTAGAGATTTTCTAGTATTCATCATGTTAGAGGCTCATAAAGAACCTTATGCAGTGCATCCCAGAGTCAAGAAGATGCATGTAGATTTGAGGTAGTTATATCATTGGCCAGGGATGAGACAAAACATAGTAGAGATAGTGGCACGATGTCTTGAGTGTCAGAGGGTTAAGGCAGAGCATTGTCACCCTAGTGGTTTGCTTCAGCCTCATAAGATACTAGAGTGAAAGTGGGATGTTATTTCTATGGATTTTATCATTGGTCTCCCTATGTCATCTCGACACCATGATGCCATCATGGTGACAGTTGACAAGTTGACCAAGGTAACCCACTTCTCACCTATTCAGACCACTTTTACAGCCCCAGTAGTAGCACAAGTTTTCTTGCAAGATATTGTTAGACTTCATGGAATACCTTGTAAGATTATTTCTGATCAAGATTCTCTCTTCACATCATCCTTCTGGAGAGGATTACAGACAACTTTGGGTACTAAGCTCAATTTCAGCACCGCATATCACCCAGAGATAGATGGTTAGATAGAGAGGGTAAATTAGATGTTGGAGGAAATGCTCCGCATGTATGTCATGGATCATTAGACTAGGTGGGAGGAGTACCTTCATTTGGTTGAGTTTTCCTACAAAAATGGGCATCACACTTCCTTAGGTATGCCTCCCTATCAGGCATTATATGGAAGACCATACAGGACACCTTTGAGTTGGGACCGCATTGATGATAGAGTTGCTTTAGGTTCTGAGTTAATGCGAGAGTTGGAGCATCAGGTGACTCTGATTAGACAACGTCTGAAGGAAGTACATGATAGATAAAAGAAATATGAAGAATCTAAGAGGGAGGATCATAGTTATCAGGTTGGGGATAGAGTCTTTCTGAGAGTGTGACCTCATAAGAGTCCAATCCATTTTGGAAAGGGCTCTAAGCTTGCATCAAAATTTGTTGGTCCTTTTGAGATTCTTGAGTGGATAAGTCTTGTCGCCTATCGTCTAGCCTTGCCACCTAGCTTGTCTGGCATCCACGATGTCTTTCATGTATCAGTGTTGATGAAGTATATCTTTGATGAGTCTCATATTATTGATTGGGATACCTTACAGGTGGAGTCTGATGACTAGTTGGCTTTGGAGTGCATCCGCATTTTGGTGCACTGGACGCTAGATCTTCAAGGCTGAGAGATGTACCAAGTTAGGGTCTAGTGGGATTTCTATGATGAGGTTATGATATCATGGGAGGATGCAGCGTAGATGAGAGCACAATACCCCCATATTTTTTATGAACTCTAGAAGGAAGTTCATGTCTAGGGGGGAGGATGTGAGGCCTCACCCCAAGCCCATCATAGCCTTTAAGTTTTTGCATTTGAGATAGACTTATTTGGTACTAAATTTTGATGCCTTATGTTTTCAGACACTTTATATTATGGATTTTATCACCCTAGAGACTAGATGCACATTATGTTATGTTTACTTTGGTGAATTACTATGATATCATTATGGACTACACTTGTGTGATTAATTCAGTTTTATGAATGTTTGGATGTTAAGATGAGATTTCAATTATGCAAATGAATTATTAGGAAATGATGATATTATGAGCTTTATTAAATGATGTAATTTATTATTACATGACAATTTATCCCCATGTGAATCCCTTGGTTAGGGAGCTTGAGGTAGTGTCATTTCATAGATTTCGAAATTGAACTTGTCATGAGCTTTTGGGGGGTTAAATAGGTGTCTAGGGGTGTGTTTAGGCTATTTTTGGATAGCTCACTTGGTATACCTATGGGTAAGGGTCATTTTTCACCATAGGAAAACCCATATTTGACCAAAAGACCCATCCAAAAGTTGGTTTTCCAAGATGGCCGAAAATGAACTTTTGGGACCAAGTTTTGGTAAGAACACCATCCATTAGGATGATAGTCCTATTCCCACCTTTTTAGCTTACCTTTGTAAGAGGCCATTTTTAATAACCTTGTGAGGGGCTTAGGGAAGACCACCCAATGGGAAGGAAACATTATCCCTAGGGGTTTGTGGGAAGATGTGTGTAGGCCTTTTTAGAGGGGACTCTTCTTTTGGAAGAGTTTGAACACCCACTCTCTAACTTAGAGACTAGTTAATTTTGGAGGAGATTAGAGAGGAAAAAGTTTGGACTAAAGGGCTCTCAACTTCAACACTTTCCATTATTACTTGGACTTAGGTTGGTGGCTCCACTTGAATTCTCATGTAGATTCTTTTTCTTGTATGTGAAAAATTTGGTATTGTGTTTCTTCATGTTTCTTGATGTTGAGAATCTTGTTGTTTTGTATGCTAGTAGATGCATATGTAAATCTTGTGTTTGTTTTTGTGCAAGTTATTTTTGTGTTGTAAATGTGAAATTTTGTGATTTTGATCCCTTCTTTTTTGATGTTTGTATGGGAGTCTCAAGGCCACACTCACCCATGGGGGGAAGAGTAGCCTTGGGGGTGAAGGGTTTTCTTTGGACAACCATGGGTGTAGAGTCTCTCCTTAAAAAGGAGAAGGAAAAAAGCATGGAAGTATGGCTATGTGTAGCCATTTCATTTTTGTTATATTGGGGGTCATAAGGGAGTAGTTTTTGGCTTGATGCCTTGGGGGTCATAAGAATTTTTGTTAGGTGCTTGAGAATGTGGTTGAGATGTGTATTTGGGAAAGCCATGTGAAGGCTTGTATCTTTATTTTAAAATGAGATTTCTCCCCATTAGTACATAGTCCACCTTCACCCCAAGAATTAGGGTCATTGTGAGACCCATTGTTCATATCATTGGTTGGGAGTACTCATGTGTTTAGCATGTTTTTATGTTGTTGAAGTTTTGAACATGTTGATGGGTTTTTTCCTGTCTATGCTATGGTTCCCCTAGCTTGGGGGTGGCCTCTTAGAGGCCTTGGTTGGGAGGTGAGCTTCCCCATGGTCCATCCATGTTTGCATTGTAAGATTTGGAGCCTTGATACTTGATAAAGAAAGTTAGTGGATGTTCTCAAAGTAGGATTGGTTCTCTCCTTGAAAGTGAAAGGAGTTACCTATTGTAAAAGGGATCTTAAGGATCCCATGTGTTTCTTGTAAATGAACAAGCTTGTATAAAAGATTTTCATTTGGCATTTTATTATGTTGTTAGGAAGATGTATTTCTTGTTTATGAAAACATGAATATAGAAGAGTTTTATTATGTTAGAAGTTCTCTGTTATAGTTTGAATGAAATTTGATTTTAAATGTAAAAAAAAAAAGGAAGTTACTAAATTTATCCTTGTACCTCAAATGTTTGTTAGATTTCTTCTTATAAAAAAAGAAAGGGGTTCATCTCCATTTCATTTAAAGTTGAAATGTGTATAAAAGATTAAATATTGATCCTTGAATGTATAGAAATTGTGTGCAACATTAATGTTTATATAAATTTCAGATTATATCATTTTAATTAATGTTGTTGGAAATAATAGTAGTTACATTTAAAACAATTCTTCTTTTAGTTAAATGACCCTTTTAAAATGATTTATTTCCTTTGTTTAGTTTTCAATCTAAGAGATTAAACTTTAGCATTTAAACTAAACCAAAGGGAAAAAAATAAAATAGAGTAAAATTATTTTTTTTTATTGCTATTTTTTTTTCTAGTTAATTTATTTAAAACCAGAATGAAAAGGGACATTCTTTTTCTTTTAAAAAAAATAGATACGTTTATTTCACTTTGTTTTGTTACTGTTTATTTATTTTATAAATAAATAGAACACACTACCCTAATTTTTTTTAAAAAAATTATACATTATGCATGTGCTTTAATGCCTTATTTTATTTCTTGAAAAATACATATAAACATGTATTAGAGCATTTTTGAAAAAATATGCTAAATTAAAAAAAAAACATTATTCTCTATTATAAAAAAAAATCTATTATCATCATTTTGTTAACAAATTTTATTGTTTATTTTAAATAAAATTAACAAAAAAAAATTAATATAAAATTTTTTTTAAAAAAAAAAAATTAAAATGAAATTTTGGGGGGGCTTGGAAACCCCCCTTCCTGTTGCGTCATGTGCTATTGTAGCACACACTGGCCACTCACAGCCATAGATTGTGGACTGTGAGCGCATCACAGTTGACTTTGGTCGGCTGTGATGTTCTCATAGCCCGCGATCGTGGACTGGGGGAGGTCACAGTCACAGCCAAGGCCGGCTATGGCCTCTCCACAATAGCGGCCAAGGGTCTAGGGTAGAGCCCAACTCCCCCAACCCCATTTCATTTTTTTTCGATTATTTTTTTTAACAAAAAAAAAAAACCGTAACCCTACAACTAGGGGTGAACAAGAAATAAAGAATTTTTTTTTTCGAAACATAACGACATGAAAACTTACTAGACCTTTGTAGGCTGCCATAGCTTGTTGTCTTGAAGCCGTTTGAGTGCATTTGAATATATATTTGCATATATACACCAACTGTATATGTGCAAATACATATGTTCAATACAAGGTGAAATCCCTTCCATAGCTCACCTAAAACCTGCAAGAAACAACCAAGGGAGAAGAGAGAAAAAAAAAGAAATTGAGTTTTTGGGAGCTTTTTGAAAACTTGTCTTTGGCCCTCTAACCCTAATTTCGGGATTAGGGTTAGGGAAAGGAAAGTCAACTCTCATTTAAAATTAACTTTCCCCCCACTTCTTCTTTGTTTTATTTTATTTATTGTTATTTTCTTTTTGGCTTATCTTCTATTTTTATTGAGAGTATGAACTTAAAATATATTAAGATTTGGTATTTTGTTTTAGCTAACTTTTAATTATCTAAGTTAGTGAGAGTTTTAATTTGCCAAATCATTATATGATAATAATGTTAACACTTAACTAACGTTGTGGTCTATGAAATTTATATTTTTTTTTACGTAAGTAGTTCCTTAATATTTGGAGTAAGATTATTAGTCTAACTACTCCAAATGAAATTACTATTTTTGTGATTCTTAATTAAGATGAATAAATACTAAATTAGAGAATTTATTCTAAGTTACTATTATGTTAATTTATTTGATAAGGCTATAAAATCTTGGGTAGGTGATTTAATTTATCAAATAAATTTTATTACTTGCTAGTTAGTCATTAAAGTAAATTACATTTTCTTATTTAAAAAGAAATCCTTGGACTGGAACATTAATTAATTTTATAAATAGAAATTATTAATCTTTCTAACTATAGCTATTTAATTATTGTCAATATATGGGATTGCTACGACATTTTCATGTGACATATTTCTAATCAGAGAACTTAATTTTAGTAAATTAAATTCTTACGATAATTATAATACTCAAATTTATGCTAGCACCTAGAAGACAACTACGATAAATTAATAATTGCATTATAGTAAGTTGATCAAAAAATTTTAAGAGGACAAATCTTAAATTGTATAATCATGCTAAATTTATTATCGTAATATCATCCTGCCCATGTCGACATCACAAGAGGGATGTTGGAGGGAATGGTAACCCCCTCCCCATGGCTCCCCTCTATCGAATGTCAAGTATACCACTCTTGTGTATAGCGTGATAATCGCCTATCACACTTAAATTATCTTATACATTAAATAATTATATTCATCATGGAAGTTTGAAAGCCATTAACCTTTAATCAACTATTAATTTAACCTTTTTTAAAAAACAAAAGTTGGTGTTTTTTTGCTCGTAGAAATATGGGCATGACATTTTGGTATCAGAGCTAGGTTTGCCAAAACTTGGAACCTTTATACCCACTATGATATTTAAAATTTAACTTAATTTTTTGATTTTTTTTTTGAGGATGCCTCCCATTACACAACAAGCTTTTGGCCATAATAGAGGTGATAGGCGAACCCCCTCGGCTCGCATGCAAGATGAGTAAAGGGTTGAGATATCAGCAATGAATCATCAACCTCCTCCCAAACCACTACCAAATCCTAATCAAGAGGTCTTGTTAGCCCTTCATAACCTCATTGGGGTTATCCAGGATAGGTTGCCTCTAGTGAGCCCTTAGTCAAAGCATCAGTTTTTAGGATGACATAGATCTGAGGCCAAAGAGAGGACTAGGAGCCCTCCACATGATCGTGAGGAGGGATAGGGGGCTCATGAGGTGGAATTGGTTTGCATGCCAAAACCACCACCACCCAGATTAGTTTTGAGGGTACCCCGTGATGATGGAGGCCTGATCAGGAATCTCCTTGGACTTCATAAACCTTTGTATTATGGGCCTACTGATGGCACAGAGGCCGAGGCATGGCTATTGAGTTTAGATAGGTGCTTTGGGTTGCCTCATTATGAGAGAAATATTAAGGCATGATTTGCAGTTTAGCTACTAAGAGGAGGCGCTTCCACTTGGTGGAAGCAGGAGGAATTTAAGAATAGCACTACCATGGACACTATTACTTGGGAGATATTCCTAGAGAGGTTTAGAGATAGGTATTTATCAGAGCATTACAAGCAGCAGTGCATAGATGAGTTCGATGAGCTCTAGTAGAGGGATGAGAGTCATTTCCTTGAGCTATTACCATATGTTGACTATATGAAGGATGAAAAATTGCAAGTCAATCATTTTTTCAAGGGACTCAATGATTGGATTTCAGGACAGGTTTGCATGAGTACTCCAGGGAACCTTCATGAGGCCATTGAGATGGCTTTGATTGCAAAGGAGATTAGGGGTAGGTCATGAGATGCTCGTGATAGGTCTCAAGACCATAACTCCACATCTCAATCTTAGGGACACTAGAAGAGCCATTGGAAGTGTAAGAACAAACATTCTTTGGGGTCTTTTAATAAGAATCCACAACAGAAGACCCAAAAAAATAAGAGATAGAAACCACCACAGGGTTAGCAAGGCTCGAAGCCCAAACAGTAGCAGGCACAGGGACCAAGGAATGATCAATGTCCACTAAATTCAAATGCACCTCCAACACAGACTCAGCAGCCCTCTCAGGGGGGTTTCAATGGGTCTAGTAGGAATGGTGGATAGTAGTACTCTAGGCCACATGGAGTTCAGACTCATACACATGGCCCTTGTTATGCATTTGGTGTCATGGGACACTTAGCTCATGATTGTCCTCAGGGTTAGATGGAAGGTACTCAGCGTATGGCAGCATTGGAGCCTATAATTGGGGACTTTAGAAAGTCTCATAGAGTATTTGTAGTGGCTGATAACCGCCAAGCCGAACACCAGGCCATAGTTATAGAGAATGTAGGTATGATTAGCAATATTATTATTACCATTTTGTTTGATTCTAGAGCTACTGATTCTTTCATATCCCCATTTGTAGTGGAGTGTTGCAGGCTAGTGGCAGCTAGATAGGCAATTAGTTGGGAAGTTGAGTTATCATCATGGTATAGAGTGTCAATCAACTCTTCAGTGAAGGATAGCCAGTTGCAGATTGGTGATTTGATCATGACTATAGATCTTCATATCACACCTATTGGATCTTACAACGTAGTACTTGGTATGGATTGGCTTTATATCCATAGAGCTAAGTTAGATTTTTGATAGAAGAGGATTGAGTGTCTTGATGTTCATGGTACACCTATTGTGATTTGCGGGATTCAGAGAGGCATCTCCCTTCATATGATCTCAGCCATGCAACTTAAGCAGAGCATGCAGAAGGGATGTCAGTTATTTGCTATTACTATTAGTGATAAAGAGGATGAGGAGGAAAGGTAACCATCTCTTGATGACTATCCTATACTTCAGGAGTTTGCAGATGTGTTTCCTACTAAGCTTCAAGGCATGCCTCCTCATAGAGCAGTGGGTTTCCACATAGATCTTATGCCAAGAGCTACTCCAATTTCAAGGGCACCTTACAGGATGACCCCTAATGAGCTTAATAAGATCATGATCCAGTTAGAGGAACTTTTGGAGAAGGGTCACATTTTTCCTAGTGTTTCAACATGGGGCACACCTGTCATCTTTGTTAAGAAGAAGAATGGATCCTTATAGTTATGTATTGATTATCGACAGTTGAATAAACTTACCATCAAGAATTGGTACCCACTTCCCAGAATTGATGATTTATTTGATCAGCTTCAGGGTGCTAAGGTGTTTTCCAAGATTGATCTTAAGTCTGGTTACCACTAGTTACAGATTGTTGATAGTGATATCCCTAAGACTGCATTCCGTACCAGATATGGGCATTATGAGTTCACAGTTTTACCTTTTGGACTCACCAATGCTCCAGCAGTTTTCATGAGCCTTATGAATGGTGTATTCCTCGCTTTCCTTGATAATTTTGTAGTTATGTTCCTTGATGATATGCTAATATATTATTAGGATGAAGAGGAGCATGAAGATCATTTGAGGTAGGTATTGTAGTGTCTTAGAGACAATCTATTGTATGGCATCTTGTCTAAATGTGCTTTTTATAGGTCTGAGATTCATTATCTTGGGTATGTCATTTTAGGAGATGGGAGCTCAGTTGACCCATCTAAGATTAGGGCCATCATGGATTGGCCTACGCCTACTTTTGTGACCGAGGTCAGGAGTTTTATGGGATTGGTAGGTTATTACATGCATTTTGTAGAGGGTTTTTCTAGAGTGGTGTATCCCATTACTTCTCTTCAGTGAAAGGGAAAGAATTTTGAGTGGACTGAGAAGTGCGAGAGGGCACTTCAGGAACTCAAGAAGGAACTTACTAGCACTCCTATTCTGGCAGTGCCTGATCCTTCAGCGAATTTCATTGTATGCACAGATGCTTCCTTGGATGGTTTGGGAGCAGTTCTTATGCAGAATGGGGGAGCCATTGCATATGAGTCTAGGAAGCTAAAGACTCATATCATAGATTTCATATTCATTCATATCATAGATTTCATATTCATTCATAGTATTCTTAGATCAAATCTGCATTTCATTTCATACATTCTAGCTTAGATTCATACAGATTTCATATTATTACATAGAAAATACAAAAATATAGTTTAATCTACATTCATAGTCTTTCATATTTTGCATTCAAATCCTTCGTTTAGGTGTTGCATTGTCACTGATCTCGGTCTGATTTGAGAGTATCATACTTGCATCTACTAGAAGGTAGTAAATCACCTCATTAGCATAGTTTCAATTTCATTGCATGATTTTGGTTTTTGGCTAACCTCTAATGTTTTACTGAAGTGTTGTGTCTATAGGTAGGTACAAAATTCACACACACATTTCTGGCGCCCACCGTGGGGCCCTGAAATGGGTTTCCATTCAATTTCTATCAATTTCTATTAATTTCTTGTCATTTTCTGGTTAAAACTATGATTTTTATTTTATGTCCATATATTTTTCGTATGACTTTTGTTAGAAAGTCATACCAGGAGATACCCACTATCATACAATAGGTTTAGATTTCAAGGATCATGCTAAAATCTACCCATCATCATTTGGAAGCTTGATTGTTGTATGAGAGGACACCCACTATTGTACAAGTTTCTAGACTGTCATCTGGGAGGTAACCCACTATCGTACGAGTTTTGACTCTAGAATTCAATTGTCATTTCAAAAATTTTGGCAATTTTTCAAATTTAATTTTTAGATTTGGACTAACAGCTAATCCTAACAATTGAAATCTTCTATTTTTGACTGATATTTGCTAAGTCTAATAAAAAAAAGTGCAACTAAATTGCTAAAAAAGGTAAAAATATACTAAGCATGTTGCGAGGAATTCAGGTATTCTTCTCCAGCTGATAACATTTTGATTTGGATTAAAACAAACTCTCACATGTCAAGCTTGTGTGACTTTTCTTGCTTTCATATCACAGACTTCATTTTGGGCTATAAAATAAATATAGATTTTCTTTCTACATATCTGTTACATATAGTAAATAGGCCCTATGAACACTATTTGTGGATGATCTCGAGAGAGTGGGCTTCTTCTGCTTATTCATACATGCGAAGCTCTTCTTGATGAAGGATCCCCTTGTAGGTAGGGAGGTTACTGAAAGAGTCTCACATTCTACTAGATTCATGTGTCTTCAACTTTTGATTGATACATTCTCTCTCCAAAGGGGTTGATAGATCATAAGTGGTTGACTTCATAGATCTTTGTGAGATAATTTTGGTCTTAGCTTGTCGAATTAATATGTCTGCTTTGTTTTGGTTAAAAGTGAAAAGTCTAGAGGACTATGCTCTACTCTCTTTTTGGGTAGTATCAGAAACTCAGATCCTTGAATTTGGAACCAGCCTCCACATGGTATCTTTTGTGAGTCACCTTTATAGAAGGTTAACCATAGTGGACATTCCCTTAATTTGGTCAACCACGTGGATGAAACCTCAAGTAGTAATAGCCATTTTCACCATGGTAGCAGCAACTGCTATATAAATGTCCTTGTGGAGGAAATCTTCACAGGTGTGGTCTCTTGTTTGGCTATCAGATCTCCCTAGTAGCTCCTGATTAATTAAATTCTCAGACTATGTCAAAACCCCGGTATGCCTGGATTGGAGTTCACCCTCTTGAGATCATAAAATTTGTAGAGTTAAACCATTACTACAAACTCTAGTGAGGCCAAATTTTCATTTTTCTAGGAATATGTGTGTTATTGAAATTTTTTTTGGAACATACATAATTAGCACTCCTAGGGATTAGCACATTCAGTCACTTGATTGTTCATGCGCAGGGTTGCTTTGTCCCCTGTTCATTGTTTTTAGATGTGCTTGGAATCACTTGCTTGTTGTTTTGCCTGCTTGTTGTTATGTATGTGGAGCCTAATCAGACTCGGGTTCTTTCGGCACAGTTTCCCCCCAGACTTATCTATGGGGGATTGGGGGCAACACCCCCAATCTAGGAGTCAAGGGGCAGAGCCCCTTGTGGGGTCCTGGAGCAGTGCCCTAGGTGGGGTCAAGGGGCAAAGCCCCTGATGGGTAAAGGGTCGGCCATCAATTTTCTATTAGTCAGAGTATTTTTTTCCCTACTTACATTATTTCAAAAATACTTGTAAAAAGGGCTTAGGGTTTGAGTTTCATTGTATGAGGGATTTTGTAGCTTCTTGTGGCGGTATTGAGTTGCAAATTTCAGATTGTAATCACTGGATAATAATAAAGATATTGGACTCACTGTTGGTGGACGTAGCCCAGGGATTGGGTGAACCACGTTAAACATTGTGTTATTGTGTTCTCTTTTGTGTGTTAATATTTGCATTTTTTCTACTTATTATTCTAACACTTGTTTATCTATTTGGTTACTGAAAATGAACGATCCCAAAATAATCTTCAAACCTGACAGAGAAATTTGTGAACAATCTGAAACTAAAAACCAAAAATTTGCAAAATATGAAGTAAAATTCCTTTCTGGAGTCAAAAGTCATCCCACAAGGTTAGAAAGTCATACGAGTTTTTGCAATTGTTGTTTCAAAACCATTGTATTATCATATGACAACTTCTATAGTGTTGTATGAGTTTTGCCACCAGTAAAAAAAAAAGTCAAAATCCTGCTATCAATTGTCGTGCAAGCTTTGCAACTGTCATACAAGTTTGTCAACTATCATTTCATAGCATACCCACTGTCATACGATCTTGCAGAAAGTTGTTTGAGAAATTTTATTGCCAGAAAATTGTCAATATTGTCAGAGACCCAATTTTTACAGCCTATTTCTAGAATCTGTCAAACAAATCATTGTGTTAGGAATAGAGTAGAAACTATAACAAATTCATTCATTTTCCTCAAGTAAGCCTTTGAGTCTGATTTTTCCTTTTGATTTATCGATTTGAGTCTTTTTCATCTTGTGTCAAAACCTTGTCAACATTATCTTCAAATTCAGTCTTCTTGCTAAAATGGCTAAGTGTTGTGAGCTCATGCCCACCATCTATTGGGCATCTATCCACACTACTATGGCACAATATCTTTCATTTACATATGATCTAATCTTTAATCAACTCAATCTTGACAAGGTTGCGTCATTTGATCTTCTTGAATCAATTCATTCTTCAGTTTTCTTCATCTTATTCTTTTTCCTCATCGAAGGTTAGTGGTGGAAAATAGAGCTTCATCACACAAGAAATATGGAGAAGTATCCCATACCATACCTTTGAATACTCTCTAGGTTCCAACTCTTGAGTAACTCTACAATTCTGGTCTTTACGAAGATGACGGTCTTGGAAATTTTTGATTAAAAACTGGTTACATGCCCCCTCCATCAACTCACAGAGGTAATCAACAAACTCTACCTCAATCTAATCCAGGGAATCCTAAAACTCCTAACATGTCTCATGGAGGGACGCATCATGGGTCTCAAGGAAATCAATCTCAACATGGTATGGATCAAGAACCTACACCTTCTGAAATTGCCCAATATCAAAATGATGATAACTTCAAAAGGATGATGAAGTATTTCTTGAAAGAAGATAGAGAAGCATACTTTCTAGAGTTAGCTCATCAAGGAGCTAAACTTCCTCCAAACTTTAATGTGGAAGATGTCATTACACATGAGGAAGAAACTCCTATCACAGCTATGATGAAATAGATGCATGCCATGCAAGTCAAACTTAACAAACTTTAAAAAGAAAATGAACCTAAGGAGTTCTCCATGGAAGCTCTATGCCCTTTTCCATTTGATAAAGACTTGTACATGTCACCATTCCCTAAAAGAGTGGAGATGCCTAAATATGATAAGTATGATGGAAAATATGACCCTCAAGATCATGTCAGAGAATTATGTACTCAATCTATGGATTTTATGGATGAAGCAACCTACTTAATGCATCTTTTTCCTCGATCTCTGGGAGGGTCAGCCATTCATTGGTTCTCTAGAATGCCTCCTACTATCAAAAATTTTGAGGAGTTGATCAAACTGTTCCATCAACAATACTCCTACAATATTCAACATCTAGTCACCATGATTGACATCTATAATTTTAAACAATATCTAGGTGAACCATTCCTGACATTTCTCAAGAGATGGAGGAAGAAATTTTCTCTATATGCTAGACCCATTGTAGAAATTGAGAAGCCGGAAATCTTCATCAACAATCTTGTTCTAGAAATCAACTACCCTTTGCAAATGCAAAATCATACATCTTTTGGTAAGATGGTAGATAATGCGATCAAAATTAAGAAAGTACTTGTGAAAAAAGGAGACATTACACTTCAAAAGGACAATAATGAATCTGGATCTAGTTCTAAAGACAAGAACAAAAATTGGAACAAGAATAAGGGCATTGTCATAGATGGCATTGTTGATAATATCTGTGCCCCATATAAGGCACCCACTTTCGATCTCACTATTGTTACCCAAGCCATCAAAGCTTCCAAAGCTAAAGCAATAGCGTCCAACAAAAAGTCATCCGATTACAAACCTTGGGCTACAGATCCTAATCGCAAATTCACTCCTCTTGGAGAATCCTTGGAATCTGCCATGAAAACTCTATTGGAAAATAAAATCATCTACTTTCCTAAGATGAAAGTCTTCAATCCCAAACCTAAACTGAAATGGTGGAGAGAGAATGATTTCTATGAATTCCATCACAATAAAGGTCATAAGACTAATAACTATTTTCACTTGAAGCACATCATACAAGACGAAATTGATAATGGAGACATCATGATTGACAACCATAAGAGAAATAATGATCATACAACATTCACATAACCATTTCCTAAACATGGAAAAGAAGATTCTTCTTCTTAGCCTAACATGGGTGCTAAAGTCAATGATGCATACTTTGGAAACAATGTTGTCATCAATATGGTTGAACAATGTCTATCTGAGTGTTGCAATGTCATCACAATTGTAAGAAAAGATAGAGAAAATCAATCAACTAATGCAATTACTTTATCACAAGCTCAGGCACACCTACAAGGACAAATACCAGGTTCATCCCATGTCCCTAAGGCGCCTTTCAATCTTTCATCTACTTCTAAACAGAAGGCTGCATCTAAATCTTAAAATCCTAAAGATACAAGGCCTACTTCATACAATATTGTCCAACAACTCCAACACACAAATGCAAAAATCTCCATGTTTGAGTTGCTTCAGATATCTCCAGCTCATAGAAACATTCTAGACAAAGCTCTGCTCGGATCCAATTTCCCTAATGACCTTGATTTAGACAGATTCTAGACTATGGTTGGTCATCTTACATCTCCACAATATATTTCCTTTTTAGAGGAAGATGATAACTCCTTGAGTCATCCGCATAACCAGCCCTTGCATATTGAAGTCTTGATCCAAAACCATTGGGTCAAATGTGTGTTGATAGATGGGGGCATTGGTCTAAACATTTGTTCTTTCAAATTGATTACACAATTGGGATTTTCAAAAATGGCCATTGATCCTAGAAAGAAGATAACTATCAAAGCATATGATGAGCAAGAAAGATCTTCAAACAGAACAATTTTCTTACCTATTAGAGCAGGTCTTGTCATCAGAGATACTATATGTCAAGTTCTTGATCTACCTTTGGCTTACAATATCCTTCTAGGGAGACCCTGGATACATGAAATGAAAGCCATTCATTCTACATACCATCAATGCTTGAAATTCCCTTATGAAGGAGTAGAGGTGATGATCCCCACTGATCTATATACAACTTGCAATACATTGAAAGAGAGCGCTGATAAACTCATTCCTAATAACAGAGAATCTTCCACTAAGTAGCTAGATGTTGCTTCAACATCCAAGATGGAGGACATTGCTAAAGAGGTTAAGATCAAAGAAAGTGGTATGGGAGAATATACTATAGAGCTAGTCTTATGTTTGACATCTCTCCCTATTTTGCCTAAGTCTTATGGACAAACTCTGAAATAGTCCAAACTAGAGTCTAAAGAACCACTTCAAGCATATAAAGGAAATATTGTTGCAGAACAAATATCTAAATAGGAGTTTGAAGAGGATGAAGCTGTGCTTGCATAGCTATACAAAGATGAACCCGAATCTCAAGTCATTCAAAAATGTGATGCAGAAGCTCCTAAGATCCCTTCTAATTCATATGGACCAAGGGATAAATTGATCACAAAAATGGGATATAATGGAAAAGGACCTCTAGGACTACAGGGTAAAGGTCTTCTGTCACCTCTTGACCATTGTGGCCTAGCAAACAAGAATACGACAGGTCTAGGATATAAGAAGAAACCTCTCTATCTTAGAAAGAACTCCCCACATGTCTTAGAATAGATTGAGCCATCCATAGAAAATCAGCTAAAGGGAGAAACAACAGAACAACCTGATAGTGATGATTCAGACACCACTGAAGATCTCATTCCCTATGAGGGTTTTCCTAAAGAAATAAAAGACCTCCTCGACATTGAAGATGATCCAATAAAAATAATTAATGTAGTAGAAGCACAAGAACTACTATAGAGCAAGAGATAGTTGCAACATAAGAACTAGCTAATCTCAAAGACAATCAAATAGACAAAGAGGAAGGTGGTAGTTATTCTGAGATAAATTCCCATGAGTATGAATTCAAATCAGAATCTAAGGGTAACCCTTCTTGGGGTATTCATCCTGACTTTACTCATGTTCTTATATTTTCTAGAGGGATAGATGAAGAATCTAATGAATATGAATGGGGAGCCATTCTAGAAGAAGATGAGCTTATTATAGAAAAACATGTTGATGTTATTCACCAATATGCACCTAAACCCAACATAAGTCTAGAGCAAAATGATGAACTTATCGAGTCTGATCCACCTATGGCTGAATTGGACTCCCACAATGACATTGAGCCTATTCATAAATTGAACATTTTGAGTTGTAATATCACCTTCAAACTTGAGTGTCAGGTTACAACCAATGATGATATATCCATATTTGTGAACACTATCTCCCAATATTTCCCCACTTTGACTATCCAACACCCTGACCTTCTTGACCAAACTTCCACAAACCCCAGCTATGGTATATATACCTTCTTGAATGACTATGCCCTTTCTTGCTACCTAAATGCAGTTGAGCCTATGAGGACTTCCATCAGTGAATCGAGCATTAGCATGATAGAGTCAGAGATCAAGTATCATAGTCAACAAAATAAGAATAAAAATAAAAAGAAAAGGAGTTCTGAGTGTGAAAACCACTTTGTGGCAGTCTCAGAACCTACAAAAGTAAAAATAAAAGATGTATCTGAAGGTGAAAACCTCTCTGAGGTGCCTAAGGATGATATATTTGATGTCCTTCCGAGTCATTTACAGGATAGATCTCCAATTCTAATTGAGCCCACTCAATCTATCAACTTGGGAACAATAGAGGAACCATAGTTGATCCATGTAGCACAATCTTTATTAGAAGAAGAAAAGCAAAAATTTACAACATTCCTAATAGAAAAGAAGATCAACTTTGCATGAAAATATTCAGATATGCCAGGGCTAGATTTAGATCTTATAATGCACCATCTATAGCTCCAAACATTGAACCTGTTAAGAAAAAATTGAGAAAGATGCATCCACATGTTGCACTCTTGGTAAAAGTTGAATTAGAGAAGCTACTGAAAGCCGGATTCATCCGTGTTATTGATTATGCTGAATCAATCTCTAATATTGTACCTATTTCTAAACCAGACAAATCTATAAGAGTATGCATAGATTTCAGAGATGTAAAAAAAGCATGCCCTAAGGATGATTTTCCACTGCCTAACATTGATATGATAGTGGACATGATTGCGGGTTTTGAGATGTATTATTTAATGGATGGTTTTTCTGGATATAATCAAATAAAAATTGCTCCAGAAGATCAAGAGAAAATTGCTTTCACATGTGCATGGGGTACCTTCTGTTGGAATGTCATGCCATTTGGGCTTAAGAATGCTGGTGCTATATATCAGAGAGCTATGACGTCTATTTTTCATGACATGATGCATAGAACTATGGAGGATTATGTTGATGAGACTTTAGAAAAATCTATGATTAGAGATGAACATCTAAATGACTTGAGCAAGATACTAGACAAAATGGAAAAATTTAATCTCAGACTAAATCCTAAGAAGTGTGCTTTTGGTGTCACTTCTGGAAAACTCTTAGGATACATAGTTTCAAAGAAGGGCATTGAAGTTGATCCAACTAAAGTAAAGGCTATAATGGAGATGCAACCACTGAAGAATATCAGTCAAATGAGAACATTGCAAGGGAGAGTTCAATCTATCAGACGATTCATATCTCAACTAGTAGACATATCACAACCTTTTACAAAGACATTACATAAAGGTGTGATCTTTACATGGAGCGAAGAATGTGAAATTTTTTTTGATCATATCAAGAAATATCTATCAAATCCTCCTATCTTGATGCCTCCTATTCAAGGGAAGCCTTTGATCTTATATGTCTCTGCTATAGATACATCACTGGGGGCATTGCTTGCACAACATGATGAGAATAAAAAGGAAATGGCTATATATTATATCATTAGAACATTGGTTGCATGTCAGAAGAACTATTCAATGATTGAGAAGGCTTGTCTAGCTGTGATCTTTGCATCATAGAAATTGAGACATTACATGTTAGCTCATACCACACATTTGGTAGCTAAGATTGATCCACTAAAGTACCTACTAAGCAAATCTTCCCTCACAAGTAGATTAGCTAAATGGGTCATGCTCTTAAGTGAATTTGACATTGAATATGTTGAAAGAAAAGCTATTAAAGGCCAAGTTATTGCCGATCAATTAGCAGATGCACCTTTGTTTGATGACACTCCATTGCAAATGGAATTTTTAGATTCCTCTATCATGAATCTTTCTTCTAGAGAATGGAAATTGTTCTTTGATGGCTCCTATACATAGAATGGATCTGGTGCAGGCATCTTGTTTATCACTCCTCAAGGATGCTCCATTCCTAAGGCATTTAGAATCAAATTTCCTTGTACAAACAATATGCTAAATATGAATCCCTTTTAAATGGTATGAAAATAGCAATTGAGTGGAGAGTCACAAAATTACACATTCATGGAGACTCACAACTTGTAATCCACCAAGTCAATGATGTGTATCAGACAAAAGATGAAAAGCTCATTCCATACAAAAGAATGGTAGATGATCTAAAGAAATATTTCATATCTATCACATTTGAGAAAATCCCTAGATCAGAGAATAAGGCTGCTGATGCAATGACAATGCTATCTACTTTATTGTAGTAGCCTAAACATGAGCTATGCTACGAGTTCCTAGTGGAAGCACTATCTTATCCTGCATATGATTCCCCTAAAATCTGCATGATTTGCACTATTGTAGGTCATGATTCATCCAGATATAAAAACCTATTCTCCTATCTCAAAGACCAAATCATTCCTGATACCTTTAACCATCATGAAATGAGATACCTTATCTGAAATGCCTCCCGATATGTTATCATTGGTCACGATCTATACAAATGAGATCTAGATGGTATGCTACTTAGATGTTTAGAATGGGATGAGTCTCAACGTGCACTCGAGGAACTCCATGAAGGTATATGTGGGTCACACTCAAACGGTTTAACACTAGCTTGAAAGCTTATTAGGGCTAGGTACTATTGGCCTAAAATGGAGAAAGATACAATCGAGTTTGCTAAGAATTGTCAAAAGTGCCAAGTACATGGTAACTTAATTCATGCTCTAGGGAGAGATCTAATTCCCTTTACTACACAATGGCCTTTTCACCAATGGGCATTTGATCTTATAGGAGCCATAGATCCTCATTCTTCTAATGGATATACTCATATAATCACAGCTACAGATTTTTTCACAAAATAGGTAGAAGCAGTCCCTTTAACACAAGCAACTGGTAAACAAATTTCTATGTTCATTTTGAACTACATCATTTGCAGATATGGTATTCCACACTCTATAGTCATAGATAATGGTGGACAATTCAAAAACAAATACTTAGATGATCTATGTGCCAAATTCAATATTACACAACATTGATCATCTATCTACTATCCTCAAGGGAATGGACAAGTAGGAGCTTCAAACAAGAATCTATTGAAAATCTTGCATAGAATAGTCAACAAGACAAGAAGAGATTGACACCTAATGATAAATCTAGCTCTTTGGGCTTACAGAAAAAGTATCAAAATGCACACTAGGGCTACACCTTTCACTTTAGTTTATGGGTCTGAAGTAGTACTGCCTATTGAGGTTGAAATCCCATCACTAAGAATCAAAATGCATGGTCTAGTAACTGATGATGACTACAGAGTATCTAGGTTGCAAGAACTTGAACTACTAGATGAGCACAGACATGCAGCGTATGATCATCTTAGAGTGTATCAAAAAAGAATGTCTAGAGGCTACAACAAGAAAGTCAGACACAGAGAATTTTAGGTTGGCGATCTAGTCTTGAGAGAGAATCCTAAAAATCAATAACATAGAGAGCGCAGGGGGAAGTTTGAACCCAATTGGCTGGGTCCCTTTGTTATCACTATTACTTTTGGCTCTGGAGCCTATCAAATCTCAACAACTGAAGGGGAATAGCTCTGAGAACCAATAAACATTCTCCATTTGAAGAAATTTTATGCCTAAGGCATTTAGTGTATGGTAAAATGTCCTAAAAAAAAATAATCTTAAAAAGTCCTGAAAAAATGATCACCTTGGTGAAAACCTAGCAAATAGGTGACTTGATGATTCACAAAAAAATAAAAAAATACCAAAAATATCAAAAAAATTGGAAAATGAAAAATACAAAAAAATGAGAAAAAGAAAAAGTGCCTTGGTGAAAACCTGGAAACAGACACCTTGGTAGCAAAAATAGAATCTTTGCCAAGATGGTGAAAACTTGGCAAACGGGCACCACTTGTTCAAAAATGCTCCATCTATTGGTGCAATCTTGGTCTTTCCCAACTTTCAGTCTACTTTAGTCTATATATATCCTTGTTTCAATAAAGTCGGTTTGTACACCATTGGAAAAAGCATCTGTATCCTATCAATGTTTCAAACTTGGGGGCAATCAATGTCATATCCTATGGCCTCTTGTACATCTTGGACAAATCATATCCAGTCATAGTCCTTTGAAACTTCATCCGATTTAGTCAGTCAATCTCCTCTCTAGAAAGGATTTTGCATCTACAACAACGCAATCAAACACAAACTGAAAACAAGCTATGTTTTTTACATGCTTTTATCTCCTTGTATGCTTACTGATTCACATTGAGATTTTTTCATATTGTATCCTTTGAGCTCTTCGATGATGTCTTTTACAGGATTTAGAGAGTATGACTGGGGGTATAATCTTTCCTTTGTCTTTTTCTTGTGTGTGAAAATCTAACTTTGGAAATTTTGGATTGAAATGGTGTCCATTTGTAAGAGCCCCTATCTCGTATTGGATGGCCATGCGTACCTCGACCATTGATACCCAAAAAATTCAAGGAAGTTTGATCTAACTATTGTCTTTTTGAGTGAGTTCTTTCTCCTACTCTGAAACGCGATCTTGCCTAAGGATGTGAATGATAAAGGGTCACTATGGGTAATTCACACTGGATTTAGAATGATCTCTTGATTGCTTGATGTGTTTGTTATGAAAAGTGTATTCAGGTCATCACGACATTTATGTTCTTATGCTTATACAAATTGCTATATCAAAATGGACATGATATTTAGGTCATCCTAGCATTTGTGCCTTAGTGCTTATATCTAATCTGACATTCCAAAAATAAAATCAATATTCATATGTCCATGGTTGCCTAACCAGTGAGTTTTGTATTGATTCTTGTGCATGCAAATCGAAATTCATATGTATATGGTTTCATAACTAGTGGGCATTGTATTGATTTATCTAGTTACCTAAAAACTCAATGATGACAAATGATCGACACATGATCAGTGACTAGGTCCTAGGTCCTAGGTTTGCATTTCATTTTGCACATTTCATGATCTCACAAATTTTTTCAACACTTAAATGATTCTTCAAAACCAAAAATGCTAAACATGACACAAGGACTAAGCATTATATGAAGGTTCCTCCAATGAAACAACAAGTAGAATCCTTTTTTGCGATCAAAATTGAAATATGAGATCAATCATATTATTAACTACTTGCATAATTGACCTTCAATCATCACAGAAATCTAGAATTCAACTTAACTAATTATCTTACATCAAACTATCAAAATTTCAACTTGGTCAACTATGGTCAACTCATGGTTTAACCTAGTCAAACTTGGTCTCCAGGACCTCTAAATGATGCAAAACACATTCTCAAATGTGTATAACCACTTCTCAAATTAATTAACATGCTTTTAAACTATACCATTGACTTTTCTTGTCAGATTTCAATTTTAGTCCCAAAGGGGGCATGGTATTGCACATCATTCAAGTCTGTAAATCTAAATCTGTAATCAATCTTTCTCTTAGTAATCAAGATAACAACCACGTCTAGTTGTTGATTCATCTAAAGTCCTCATCGCTTGGGGCAAATCTATTGCAATATGGTATCCTAAATCTATCTGGTAAACTGTATCAACTTTTCATAACCATTGGTTCATTAGTGTGTTTTCCTTGGTTCTTTGTAACTGATGGGTTCAGGATGTGATACCAATATGATTCATACAAGGACATTCAGGTCTGGAATTGGTCACTCACTTCTTCACAATCATAAGGTTCAAAATCAGGCATTTTGGCACTTTTTCATAATCATCGGTTCATTGTTGCTATAGTTAACATTATCTCTGGTCATTCAGGACCTAAATCTTAAATCTTACATCTTTAAATCTTTCAATCGGTTTCTGTCTCAGAATCGGTTAATCTTTCAAATCAAATCAATCTCAAACATCCTTATCATACACAGACTATTCTTTGAACCACTACGCTTTGCATAGTGATTCAAAGAGGGGCAAAATGTAATACCCCAAAAATGGGCTATAGGTTCATTATCCTCCTACATCTTCAATTCGAATGAAATCGACATCAAATTCCTAACCTAAGGCACATCTGCACATTATCGAATCCTAATTGATTTTATCCTAAATTCAGCATCGGGGAATATTCCTAGCAATATTCCTATTTATCCTAATTATTCTTAATTTAAAAATTATTTGGTGATAAATCCTATTTATCCTAAAGTTTGATTAATTGAATATTTTGAATATTTAATTAATTAGATTTAATACTTCCACTTAATTATTTAAATTAGATTTAATTAAATTTATTCCTAAATTGTATTATTTAATTTTGACAATAAATCAAAAATCTTATGACTATTTGATTAAATTCTTATTTAATTAATTCATGTCAGTTGTCAATATTTAATAATATAGTTTTTGGATAAAACTTTGATTTAATAATTGATTAACCCATAAATCAATTGTTTTAATTTTAAAATCAGTTAAGTTGAAAATAAATCACTTTATTTATTAAATTAATTTATAATTAAATCATGAACAATAAAAAAGCAGGCAATTAGAAATTAACAATCAATTTTAAAATTGAAACTCAACATCTGATGATGAGTTGAAATTTGATCTAAACTCTATTTTGAGTTAAACACTTCTTTTGCATGATTTTTATGAGCTAATTATCTCTGATTTCCTGATAACTCAAAAATCAACCTGAGTTTATCAAGAGTGATTTATGGCTTTTCTCTTGCATCCTCAAAGCCCTAGATTTCTATAAAAACAAGGCTCAGCTCTTCACAAAGGTCTGCACAATTTTTATCTGGCAAAAAACACTCAAATTTGCACAATTACTCTGGCGAATTGGCGATTGAAGGATTGAACATTTGCGACAGGCAATTTGTGAGATCTTTCATAGTTGATCATTAGCTTTTGTACAGTTTCATATCATAGATTTCATATTCATTCATAGCATTCTTAGATCAAATCTGCATTTCATTTCATACATTCTAGCTTAGATTCATACAAATTTCATATTATTGCATAGAAAATACAAAAATATAGTTTAATATGCATTCATAGTGTTTCATATTTTGCATTCAAATCCTTCATTTAGGTGTTCCATTGTCATTGATCTCGATATGATCTGAGAGTATCATACTCACATCTACTAGAAGGCAGTAAATCACCTGGTTAGCATAGTTTCAATTTCATTGCATGATTTTGGTTTTTGGCTAACCTCTAATGTTTTACTCAAGTGTTGTGTCTATAGCTAGGTACAAAATTCACACACACACTTCTATGATAAGAGTGTTTAGCCCTCCGAGTGAGTGGTCTGGGGTAATGTTAAGCACCTTGATCAGATCTTTGCATGTATTTGTCTTTTCCCCCTATTATGCTTCCCTCTGCACCTATTTTCCACTTCCTATCTGCATTTTCTGGCATTCTAGGCTAGGGTCCTGAGTTTTTTGACCTCAAGGTCAAAGTTGACCTTGAGGGTCAAAGTCAACCTCAACTCTGACCTAGGTCAGATTTGACCTCATCCTTGACCCCTAGTTCAAATTTCAAGTTTATTTGATTTTCGGGTATCGGGTTTCAGAAAGATTCTTTGTCCTGCCCCCGGGTCGGGCATTTCGGATTTCTGAATGGTAAATTCTTAAATTACATTTAATATGGGTCCATTTCTATGGGTTAGGGTTAATTGAGATTTAATTCCCCAATGTCGGCCTTCTCTAGAGGTTTGTGCCCTAGTTCACTATAAAAGGAGGCATTCCTCTCTCATTTCATCCATCCATCATCAAGAGAAATATATCTCAATCAAGTTTTGTGCAAGCAAGCCTTCAAGAATTCAAGAAAGCCTTCAAGCATTCAAGTGTTCAAGAATTCATCCATCAAGGAGATCCATTTTTAGCCATTGAAGGATTTAATCTCTTTGGAGCCCCCTTGAAGATCCATCCTTCTACATTCATCCAAGCCTCCTCATATGCAAAGATCAATTCAAGATTGGTGTTGAAGATCAAATGCCATTGATTTGAGACATCCTACATTCATTCAAAACATCCATTAGAGCATCCCTACTTGTGGATTTGAGGATTCCAATCCTCTACAAGGATGTCAACATAAGCAAGGTGAATTGTTTCATTTTCTTTGTTTATGCACATTACAATTCAATTCAATTTCAATGTTAATTCCTAAATTGGGGTTTGACCAAGGAAAACCCCCCATACGAACAACAAAACCCCCTTTTTCTTGTAGGTGCAAGTGCAGAACTTCAGATCTGAGATTGGATTTGGATACCCTTTTCGGTGAACTTCTGAGATCTGCAAACAAAATCAAATTCGACCTTTAGAATAAGAATGTGGACTTTGACCTTTTATGAGGGTCAAAGACTACCTACTGTCAAAAAGATAAAAAAAATTTGGGTTTTCTTCATCTCAACATTTCTAGTCCAAAACAAGTTGCAGAATTGCCCGAAACTGCACACAGACATCATAAATTGGCATTTTCCAGATTTGCCCTATTTTGAGGTTAGTATTTGCCTTTCAATTATTTCAGATTTTCCATTATAGGGAAATATAAAGTTTTCTTCCTCTTTCATATTCTCCATAGATTGATTCGATTGTGCATTAACTTTTTGGTTGATCAATTTGGATCTCTCCTTTAGGAATTTGGATTTAGAAGTGGATCTCATATTTCCCACATACATACATTTAATTAGGTGATTCCATTTTACCTCTATTCAGATGCTAAGAGGGATGATTGTAGGTATTAGGTTGGGGATAGAGTCTTTTTGATAGTGCAACCTCATAAGAGTCCAATCCATTTTGGAGAGGTCTCTAAGCTTACACCCAATTTTGTTGGTCTTTTTGAAATTCTTGAGCGGATAGGTCCTGTCGCCTATTGTCTAGCCTTGCCACCTAGTTTGTCACGCATCCATGATGTCTTTCATATATATATTTTGAGGAAGTATATCTTTGATGAGTCTCATATTATTTATTGGGATGCCTTATAGGTGGAGTCAGACGACCAACTGGCTTTGGATCCCATCTGCATTTTAGCACGTCAAACACTAGCTCTTCAAGGTCGAGAGCTGGACCAGGTTAGGTTCTAGTGGGATTGCTATGATGAGGTTATGACATCATAGGAGGATGCATTGCAAATGAGATAACAATACCCCCATCTTTTTGATGAACTCCAAGAGGAAGTTCATGCCTAGGGAGGGAGGATGTGAGGCCTCACTCCAAGCCTGTCATAGCCTTTCAGTTTCTACATTTGAGATAGACTTATTTGGTACTACATTGTGATGCATTATGTTTTTAGACATTTTATATTATGTATTTTATCACCTTGGAGACTAGATGCACATTATGTTATGTTTACTCTGGTGAATTACTATAATATCATTATGGATTCTACTTGTGTGATTAATTCAGTTTTATGAATGTTTGGATGTTAAGATGAGATTTCAGTTATGCAAATGAATTATCAGGCAATGATGATGTTATGAGATTTTTTAAATGATGTAATTGTTTATTACATGACAAGTTATATGTATGTCATAGATGAATTATTATGCCATGTGAATTATGACTTAATTAGGGATATTGTAGATGAATTATTTTGATCATGTTTGTTATGAATTTATATGTATATTTCCTTGGACTACTGATGTTTTTTATTACATTAAAAATAAGTTTTGAAGGGGCCCTGAAACCTTTTAACATAGATTTGGAAAGATATTCATGAAGAACCAAAAGTACAATAGACTAACCCATAAAGGGACAATCACAAGAAGGGACACTTCCCATATTTTCAAGAAAACCAGACACAAAAAAAAAAACACTAGAAGCTGGACAAAATAGCGAAAAGCCTACAACAAGACAGGGTCAAAAAGTCCATCTGCAATGAAATTAGGTCAGAGTCTTCAAGAAGCACTCTAAGTCATCCAACTGACTCTGCATGGTCTTGATTGAATCTTTCAGCTTCATAACTTCCTAGTCCTCTGCCTTGATCTTCTTCCTAGTATTTGATCTTGTTCTGGTACCCAGACCCATTTGCTGGCTGGAATCAGTCAGGTCAATTTTATCAATCATAGTGCCTTCTTTGTTTCCTTCTAGGACATTACTCAAAGTCTTCAGATTATCCAAGGTAGCTTTCATACCAGCATTTGACATAACTAGAAGATTCTTTAACATAGCTTCATTCTTGTTGATCTTGTCATTTATGGGGATCATATCTATCTCTAAAGCTTTGTTAATTTTTTCCTCCAGCTTGGTGGAGTAGTCTGAACCATTATAAAAAGCATCCACTTTAATTTTATTAGAAGAAGCCTCCTTCCTAAGGTTGTCAATAGTGTCCTCCAACATGACATTCTTTGTTTCTAGCTTAATACACCTATTCTTCAGTTCCATGAGATCATTCTACACCCATTTATCCAGATTATAACTATAAATGGACTTGTTCTTAACCAATTGAAGAGCAGTCATAGCAATGGTTCTTTTCATGTGAGAATCCCTTTCTCTGAGATCTTCCTCTAATGGGTGATACCTTTGTCTTTCTGAGCTTATCTCACAGACCTCATTCTCTTTCTCCTTCCCAGAACTAGGGAATCAAAATTTGTGAGCATATCCTCATCGATATCCCTAAGATCCTCTTTGCTAGAATCATCTTCTATAGTGTTAACCACATCATTATTAGCCTCCTTATTAGTATAGTTAACCTCATCTTTGACATTATGTTCTTGGTTAATCTTTCCCTCAACCTCATGATTACTTCCATCACCACTAGCCAAGGTCTCGGGATTGACCTTCTCCCAAATATCACTAGTAATTTTGGTATCTTCCTTAGTCTTATTGAGGTTATCATACTTAGTCCCAAAATACCCCTGCAAAGTGTCGATAATGTTTTTAGTAACATCCTCTGGGTTAACCATTTCTTCCTCCTTAGAGACTTGAGTACAAGAGTTGGTCACTTCAATATGACCCTTGACAGAATCATCAACAACCTTGGTTTCATTTTCTGAAGAAACCTTGTTCTCAGTATCCTTATTCATAGGCTCATTTATCTCATCGTCTACATTCTCTCGGTAGGCTTTCAAACTAGAATCTTTGTTGATGGCCTCATTTTCCTCTTTAACCACAGAAGATGTTTTTCCTGAGGAATCCTTCACAATCTCCATACCGTCCTTCGGCCCAATTGTCACAGCGGTTGTCATGGAGGAAGGAAGGGATTTTTTGCAAGAAGGATTTTTCTTCCTAAGGGAAGAACCATGGTTCTTCCTCTTTTTAGTGCTAACCTGGGGGGAATGGGGTCACAGATATCATCCCTGACATAGTCAACAATTAGGAGGATAAGCCCAACATGAAGAATAGGATAATTCTTCGACCTGTGATCTATAATACTTTGATTTAGTGAACTCAAAAGTAAGAAAGGGAAAGAGACCCCTTTCTCATGTCTAAAATGATTAGCTAAAACAAAATGGTAGTTGTAAACCCTAGAAAATTGACCTTCTAGGGTAAAGTATTCCATGATGACCCTGATAACAAAACCCCAAATGTTATCAATATTATCCATTTCAACATAGTCCTTCTTACCTTTTACCAAAAGGGCTCATTCTTCATCTATTTTAGGGAATGCCTTATAAGCTCTGTTACCCACTTTGATCTCTTTAGAATACTACAATCCCTCTAAGGGAATACTAGGAATTTCGGAAAGGAGATCCAAGGTGAGGCTAAAGGATTTTCTAGCCAAATTTACTGTGCCCTTATCCCATCCTTCTATGAAGGATTTGGAAACATCTTTGTTATTCCCGTGCAGTCTCTTGAGAAAGTAGTGAACTTGACCTTTTTTAAGCTCACTCCAAACCTCCTTATTGTGCCTCCATTTACACACAGTAGGTTATTCTCTTCTTAATTCACCTCTCATGGCCGAAATATCACCCAGATTTTTAATCTCAGAATGAGGGTTCTCCTTTCTATGCAAAGTTAAGAAAATACAGTCACAATAAGCTCACCTGGGAATTTGAATGTAATGAGTTTGATTCATAACCATGATCATGTGCAAAATCTGGTGGACATAACTTATAATTATGACTTGGCACATCAACTTTGGAGCTATCATAATAAAAATTGGTTTCTGAATCATCGATGTGTACTTCACAATTTTCCACATCAACTCTGGATTAATTATAGACTAATTTTCATTATAATGTATACTCATTATTAATGTTGCATATGATCCCTTCTTTTTGTCTGAGCCTATCATAGTTAATGCACAATTTTATCTCATCATTAATTTAAGTTGTGCCATACCATTTTTGAATTCTATCACTTTTCACTCCAATATTAGCAAGGTCATCAGTAACCTGATTTGTTTCTTGAAATCTATGAGAAACATGGAAAGAATCAAAAGATTGGGTAATTTTGATGATTTTGGCAATAATGTTCTCTATAGTCCAGGAGGAGGAGTTAATTCCTTTAATGTTATTGACTATGTTAAGAGAGTCACCTTCCAGCCAAACACTTTTAAGCCCTAATTCTTCCACTAGCATAATAGTATTGAGAGCTACCATGGCCTCAACTCTGTGGTTTGACTAAAAGCCCAATGAAGCAGCAATTTCTCCCAAACAATTCCTATTACAATCTTTGATGACTCCACCAGCCCTTGAGACTCCCAGATTTCCTTTAGAAGCACCATCAAAATTTTCTTTAATCTAGCCACTTGGAGGGGTGATCCAAACCGAGTTATTTCTAGAAGGATTAGACTAAAGTTTGGAAGTTGGAAAATTCCAGTTTTTCATATCATCATCAGAAAGGGTATCATTGAACTTCTTCTTGCTATTAAGGATTGCATTGGTGAAATTTTCCTCCATAACTCTACAAATTTTGTTTCTAATGACCTCTGGTTTAGCATATTTCTCTCTAAATATTTTGTTATTTCTTTCCTTCTAGATACACCAACAAAGGTGAGGCACGATAAGATTCTAGAACTCTCTTGCAAGCTCATTAGAAAAAGGGCAGCTCCATTAAGTGACAAAATCCTACCAAGAGTTAGGAAACAACCAACATAAATTCCACTTTTTGAAAATTAGATCCCACACCCTACAAGTGTAGCTACAATGAAGCATAAGATGATCACAAGATTCAGCTTGTTCCATACAGAGAAAACATCTATTAACCAAAAAGAAACCCCTCTTAGCTAGATTATCAAGAGTGAGGGGCTTATTTTGGACAAGGATCCAGAAGAAAAAATTAATTTTTGTAGTGAGAAATTTATACTAGACAGTAGCACACAAAGGTTTTTCTTCCCTAGAGAAAAAAATAGAGCAAGAAGAGGCCACCGAGAATTCTCCATTAGGGGTAGGGTCCCAAATTTTTTTATCTTGGCAGTTGTCCTTAATGAGCCAGGATTGCAATTCAATCATGAGTGGAGAAAGTCTATTGTCAATATTTTCAATATCCTTCCATTTATTATTATGCCAATAATCAGAAACTTTGATTCCAGGAGAAGCTTTGGCTTGTATGATAGCTTCCTTCCACTCTTGCTTATTTGATAAAGGCTCTTTTTGAATCCAAGGATCATCCCAAAAATCAATTTTCACCCCATCACCCAGCTTCCATCTTCTCCCTTGAAGAATAATATCTTTTGAGGAACATATGTTGTTCCATATGTAAGAGCCACTAACTTTGACTACATTTTTAATAAAGTCCTCCAAATTGTTAGAATCAAAGAGATACTTACTTCTGATAATCTCATTCCATTGCTTTCTCTCCCCATATATTCTCCAGATTTCCTTAGCAAGAAGGGCCTTGTTAACAAGCTTAATAGGTCTCAGACCCAGCCCCCCTTTACTCTTGGGTTTACAAACCTTCTTCCAAGAAACCAAGCTTAGTCTTTTTTTATCTTCAACTCCAGTCCACAAAAATCTTTTTTGGATTGTCTTTAGCACAACAACAAATTTATGGGGAATCTTGAAAAGGCTCAAAGCATAAACAAAGAGATTTTGCAAAGTAGATTTTAATAGTTGAAGCTTACTAGAATTACTTAGAAGGGATCCATTCCAGTTTGCCAGTTTACTATTATATCTATCCACTATAAGATTCCAAAAACTATCAGGGGGCTTAGAACAAAGGGGGAGGCCCAGATAAGAAGAAGGGAGACTTCCAATGCTACAACCAAGGATTTTAGAGATCTTATTCTGTCTTTCAAGGGGAGTGTTAATAAAGAACATAAAGCTCTTGCTCCAATTGATAAGTTTCCCTAAGGCAGAAGTATAGGTGGTCAAGGATTTTTTAAGATTCCTAGCTTCTTTAACAGTTGACTCCCCCATAAAGAGGGTATCATTAAAAAATTGCTCATGAGAGAAAATAGTCCTGACTAAAGAAGGCTAGAGACCAAATATGCATCCCTCTTTAACAAGTTTATTAATATATCTTCCCAGACCCTTGACCACAATAGCAAACAAGAATAGAGAGATAGGATCCCCCTGCTTGAGGCCTCTGGAAGGTTTGAAAAAGATAGAAGAGCCACCATTGACAATGACAGGGGATGAAACCATTGAGACCAATTGAGATATAAGTTTTTGGACCCTAGAATCAAACCCAAATCTGCTCAAAAATTTTTGGAGAAATTTCCAATCCACCCTATCATAGGCTTTAGACAAATCAAGTTTCATTAAGAAACCCTGCTTCCTTGCAGCTTCAAGTGAGTGAATATTCTCATGGGAAACCACAATGGAGTCAAGGATTTGCCTTCCTAGGATGAAACCATTCTAATAAGGAGAGATAATAGAAGGAAACAAAGCAAGCAGTCTAGTAGTCAAAACTTTGGCAATGATCTTATAAAAGGCATTACAAAGGCAAATAGGTTGGAAGGCTTCAACTGTATTAGCCCCTAGCTTTTTTGGGATCAAGACCAAAAAGGTGGCGTTAAGTTCCCTTAAAAGATCTTTAGAACCAAAAAATTATTTGACTACATTTTGAACATCTTGACATGTTATCTCCCAAAACTGCTGGAAGAAAAAGAGGGGGAAGCTGTCAGGACCCGAAGATTTATCCCCTTCAAATGAGAACACCATAGCTTTGATTTCCTTATCATTGAGAATAGCCTTTAGCCTAGCATTATAACTTTGGTCAATCAAGTTAGGAATGGTAGAGACGATCTCATTTTGATAATGCATATCAAGGTTTTCCTCTTTAGAAAGTAACAAGGAAAAGGAAAGGAGCATTTCCTTTTTGATATCCTCTTCCTTAATCAAGGATTTACCATTAGAGACAAGGGAAGAGATTATGTTTATATATTTGTGTTTCATAGCTATCATATTAAAGAATCTCATATTTATATCCCCATCTTTTAGCCAGAGGGCTCTTGATCTTTGCCTCTAGAAGGATTCCTCTTTGGAGATGATGTTATGATAATCAGCCACCAGAAAATTCTCAATATTTTTTAGCTCCTTCGAAAGACCCTCTTTTTGAATTTTCTCCTGAATGATCTCTAAGTCATCATGTTTTCTATTTTTAGCCTTGAAGATGTCTCCAAAAATTTCCTTATTCTAGATTCTTACTTTCCTTTTGATAGTTCTCAGCTTTTTTTCTATTCTATACATGGCATTACCATCTTGATTGTAGTTCCACCATTTAGAAATACAGTCCTTCAAACTAGGGTGGGCCAACCATATTTATTCAAAGTGAAAAGAGATATTCTTTTTCCCATTTATAATATTAGCATTAAAGACTATGGGAAAATGATCAGACTTGATTCTTAGAGAGGAAGACAAAGAATAGGTAAACTTAGAAATCCAATCAAAAGATAAAAGAGTTCTATCAAGTTTCACCTGGATAAGATCAGCTCTAGTTCTTCTATTACCAATTGTAGGAAATACCTTCAAGCTCCATGTCAATGAAGGATTGATCATTGATGTACACCATAAGATCCAATCTAATATTGATTTGAGATGGAACCCCACCTATTTTATCATCAACCTGAAGGGGAGTGTTAAAATCTTCCATGACTATCTAGCTAGTCTCTTGATAGTTGCTTCTGATTTCCTTAAGTCTTTTCCAAAATTTCAATCTTCCATTTTTAGTGTTGGGAGTGTACACATTCATCATATTCCATGAGAAATCTTCTTTAAGGTGTTTAACTTTGAGAAGGATAATGTTTTTCTTCACAAGTAAGACCGTGCAGTTATCTAAAAATTATTCCAAAAAATGACAACTCCTCCAGAAGCACCATTAGAGTCACTGCCAATACTATTACCATTCTGAAAGCGATGAATTTTTTCCACTTTACTAATCACCATATTAGTTTCTTGAATAAGCATAATATCAAGTTTACTATCTCTAACAATGTTTCTCAAAACATCTTGTTTATGGGGACTATTTAGTCCTCTAATATTCCATGACATAATCTTCGTTTAGAGGATTGGGGAGTAGATCTATGGATAGTAGACTATTTACCATCTGCTATATTATTTTTTTCTTCTTGTTCTCTTGTTATTTTTTGAATAGGTCTACCTCTTCCCCCTAGTGGTGAGCTCACATCATCCTTCTATTTCCTTCTTGTTTGAACTCCTCCCTGATGAGTATTTTCTAAATTTTTAAAAAAGGTTGAGGTCTGAAGATGAGTGGGAGTAAAGTCTTTTGGGGAGAGGGAAAATTGACTCATTATCCTTCTACTATAGGGAGAGGGAGGTTGTCATTTCTATGTGAAACTAGCCTCACGCAGTCCCCTCCACTTTAGGCCACAAGACAGTCCTCCCACCTTCATGGAAGGGCCTTGCGATAGCTCTCTACTTGGAGTAGGGCATGCCACACAAATCTACCACACATCTCCCCTCCTTGCACTCCAAAAGCTCTCCTATTCCTCAACCTTATGCACCCCCACTCAGGTTACATGCTTGTGTTACATTGGATTACTGATGTTGGATTTTAGTGTGCAAGGAATTAGACCATGCTTAAATTAAGGGAACCAAAACATAGACCTATGTTAATTTAGTTATCCAAGGCTGTGTCTAATAAGAGACAAAACCTCCTTGCATTGTTTTTATTTGTGAACATAATGAGCATGTATGTATTTAATTAGTATGTTTAATTGTAAATGTAAATTTTTTTGTGAAGACTCAAGTGGATATGCCACATGGCTTATGCTATGTAATTCATGTTGTGTCAATTGACACTTGTAAGTGTACTTGTGGCCATGACATGTCCACTTGAGGATTGGATTCCCATCAACCTAGGAAATTACCATTTAGGATCCCCATGTGAATCCCTTGGTTAGGGAGATTCGGGTAGTGTCATTTCATAGATTTCGAAATTGAACTTGTCATGAGCTTTTAGGGGGTTAAAAAGGTGCCTAGGGGTGTGTTTAGGCCATTTTTGGATAGCCCACTTGGTATACCTATGGGTAAGGGTCATTTTTCACCATAGGAGAATCCATAGTTGACCAAAAGACCCATCCAAAAGTTGGTTTTCCAAGATTGCCGAAAATGAACTTTTGGGATCAAGTTTTGGTAAGAACACCATCCATGTTAGAAAGTAAATTCCACCAAGATAACTGAGAGAGGGAGGTGAATCAGTTATCAGATAATTATAACCTTTATCAAATTCAATATATTTTAACCATATAAGCAATGTAACCAACAACCATAGAAATATATTCATACACAATAACACAATGACACAAGATATGTTGACTAGGGAACCTCTTGATCAAAGAGTAAACCCTGGTGGGAATGATGCCCACAAAAGATGCACTAATATAAATATTCCTTGTGAAAGGATGGACTCTATTAGGAGTCTAATGAACTACATTTAGTACATATGAATCCCTATTAAGAGATTTTGAATCCCTGCTAAAAGATTCTAACCCTGTTAGGAGTTATGGAAGACAGAAGGACCCACTGCCCAAATAGATGCAATGGAAAGATCACTGAACACACTATCCCAATGATATCTAGATAATTCAATAGAATAATATCAAAATATTACCGATCTCAAAAATATGTTACCTCTTCTCTGACTGTGCCAAACCGCACTCACTGATACACTAGATCTCAATTTCAGATCTCTGTACCTTGCATATCCTCTTTCCACAAATTCACTTTCACAATTTCATTCCCTCTTTCATTACTACATTACTACACATTACAACAAGGAATAAATTCCTTCCTTTATACCACACTCAAGTAATTACAAAATAAAAGTTTCCACACGTTACATCAAAATTACACAAAACTGTCGACTTCCAATTAGAATAACTCTTCACTCGTGTGACCTAGAAGTTTGCACTTTCATCCATGTCACTATCAACATGTCTTCAAATTCTCTCTAATTGCACATAACTATATTCCTTCTTGATTAGGAGATATCATCTGATTTCCACAAACCGCTACTCAAGAACGCTACCTGAATACTGCTTCCACTAAAATGCTTATAACTTCCATGAATAAATAAATTACTATCTGTGCTCTTAACCATGAACATATAACACATCATAGAATAAGTCCTCAACTATGAATAGCTTGATCTCTAATATCCCATGTGTGCTAATCCAAACACTATCTGCTCCTCTGCTAATCTTTAGTAGATCATTGTGTTGACATCAATGACAATCATAGTCATGAATGCAACAACAACTGCTATAGAATGGTTGCTAATACTCCCATAGGATATATTTAGCATTCATTCCTAACAATCTCCCCCATTGGCATTGATGGAAACATAGATGAAAAACATCTAATGTTCCATAAATCTAACACTACAACACTGCTGCTCTGAAAAATACATCAAGTCCTCTTCATCAATCAAATCTTGCTTCATTTTCCTATTAAGTTCTCTCCAACATATGGTACAAATGGTTTTTCATGTACACTTCTCCCCCATTGACATCATGTTGGAAATTTGGCTAATGTGGATGCATAGATTTTGTCATTATGGCAACATATGATCTCTATTGAGAGCGCAGAATCTGGAATGCAAGTATGCAAAGTTGAAGGAAGAAATTGTCTAAGTTTGGATACAGTGATCCTGACAGAGCACCCAATGAAGATTTAGTTGGCGATGTCCACTGGAGAAATATTTTTGTTTTCACAATTAACTAAAGCTTCTATAGACTATGAGGATACCCCATCTCAGTGCGCATAAAGTTTGGAGCAGTACGGAAAAAGTTATTCAAAGTTTACCGAAGACAGTTTTTGCAGACAGAGCAGTTTTGGAGACAGTTTTAGCAAAAGAGTTAATGGATTATTTTTGCTTGTCAAAATAATGACTTAACATTATTAAGGGATGACATCCTAGATGTTTACTCTTGGATAATGATTTTGGATGCCAACCATGTAAAGTTATTAGCTTTAATAACTCATATATTAGGCATACTTGAAATGTAATGAAAGATGGAAAGTGATATGTAAAAAGAAAGAAAAGATAACTTGCGATAGTTGTATATTGTGATAGCAGAAAAGGCTATTGATGTGAAGTTGTAAGCAGTATCATATTATAGTCAGAAACATTTTTGTATTACCTGTTTGGGCAGTGAGCTCAGCTGGTGATCAGGTTTTGTAATCTAACTCCTAACAGGGTTAAGGCTTCTAACAAGGCCTAAAGTCCTTTAACTAGGACAGATCTACTATACATTGTAAATTGACTCCTAACAGGGTCTAATATCCCTAACAGGATACTTTTGATTAGTGATCTTTGTGGGTACCATCCCCACCAGGGTTTTCCCTTGGCCAGGGTTTCCTCGAGAACATATGATGTGTTATGAGTTCTTTCTATTTACTGCTATGTTTGTTAATCAGCTTGATAATCTTTGTATGCACTAAAGTAATTTGTTATATCCATAAGTGGGCAAAAGAAATTTTTTTTGAAATACTAATTCACCCCCCCTCTTAGTATTTCCTATTTCTAACAATTGGTATCAGAGCGCAGTTACTCGGAGAAGGAACATTCAAGGAAAGCTTAGCAGCTTGAGTAAGATCTCTATGGATATGGATCAACTTCAGAAGAATCTTGAAGAAGCTCTTGAACAGATTGATATGCTTACTGATGAAAGAAACTCCTTAAGAAGAAAATATGAAGATGCAAAGAATGCTATTGACAAATTGAAAGGTAAGATTGAAGATCTAAAATCTGAAAAGAAAACTGATATGCTTGTTGAAGATTGTGATGAATCAAAAAAGGAAAATGAGATCCTTAAGCATGAGTTGAAGATAGTAAATCCGAAGCTTAGTATGAAAGATGGAAATTTGAGATCTGATAATGAAAGATTGAAAATTGAGAATGAAGATCTGAGGTTAAGACTTGAAAAAGAAACATCCGAATCTGAAAAAGTAAAAATGCAGTATGTGAAACTTGAGAAGTATAATAAAATTGTGAAAGGTGAATTAACTCAATCCAAACAACAACTTGAAAGGCTATATTCAAAAGGTGATAAGACTAAAAAACAAATTTCTTTTGAAGAACCATTCTTTGATAGGACTGGATTTGGATATAGTATGTTTAGAACAAACCATGAAAGTAAGAAGCCAGATCTGAAGACATCTGAAAGTGTGGAGGAAATAAAGCTAGATGAGAACACATTGGAAGATCCACCTAAAGAAGAACCACCTAGAGAGAAAGAAGAATCAAAGCAAGAAGAATCAAAACAGGAAGAATCATCTAAAGGTATGCAAAGAGAATTCAAAGGTAGATGTTTTGCTTGTAATACTATTGGGCACATGAAGAGAGATTGCACAGGTAAGCAATTTAAATCTTTTAATGGACATTGTTATAATTGTCATAGTTTTGGACATAGAGCTAATGAATGTAGAAGACCTAAAGTAATTTTGAATAATTATGATAGATTGATTGGGAATACTAACAATGTAGATAAGAAATCTATTGAAGAAATGAATCAAAGAAAAGTGGTAGTATGTTTTAGATGCAACAAAGTAGGACACATTGCTAGAAATTGCAGGTCATAGATTAACCAGAAAGGACAGAGATTTGGAAACAATGGAATCATCTGTCAAATATGCAACAAGTTTGGACACTCAGCAAGATTTTGCAGAATGAACAATGGAGGTTATCATCATAACCCTAACCCTAGGAACAATGCAAGAAGGAATGAAAATGCAGGAAACAAAGATAAAGGTTGCTGTAGCAATAAAGATGAAGTATAATTTGATAAAGGCATAGATCAAGGAGGTATAGTTAGCACTGAAAGTAGTTAGGAAGGTAATGTAACCGATGGTAAGGATGAATCTTTACCTGACCCTTCTTTAAGTACTTAAATTATGTAAGTTTCTATAGTTTAGGACTTAGGATTAGTGTAGATTAGGAATTTGAATGAGTTAAGTTTTGCACAGTTAGATGTAGGTTTATTATGTTGTACTAATGCTATGGTTAAGTGCGCAAAAGAAAATATTGTGTTTTGCGAGGTCGCAGAAAGTTTTATGATTGCAGGTTTGTAGAATCAGCTTTTTGAGGTTTTAGCGGCAAAATGAATGAATGTGATGTCACATTGAGTTAACGTGAAGTGTTATAAGGTCAAAATCAAAGTTATTACGATTAAAAAGTGATTGAAAAGAGATTTGAAAGAAGAAATGTGAGTTAAGGATGATTTGAAGAAGTTTGGAAGTAGTTTACAGTGACGATCATACCGAAACCCTAGATTTGCAAAGTTGAGGTATTTCTTGATCTTTAATTAGTTGATAAGATGGATATTTCTATGGTTCATAATGTTAAGGATAAGAATAGACCAAAGATTAAGAAAGAACCAGTAGAACCAGCTGAAATTGATGAAAGTTTAGCATTATCATCCGTACCAGATGGATTATTGCACATTGAGAATGTTAAAGGATATTTAGGTTGTAAGTTTGAAACTTTGGGAGATACAGATTTTAGTGATGATTATAGGAAGTTGTACAATCAAGACATGTCAGTTAAACCAGCTTATGGGCACTTAGAGAATAATGAAATTATCAAATATTCCATGAAGTATGAATTCAATGATGAGGAATGTACCAAAATCATCTTAAGTAGAATCCACAATGGAAAATTTTGGATGGAGGATAGAGTTATTGATATAACTACTAACCTAATTCATGAAGTTACTGGATTATCTAAAGTTGGAGAGATTCCACTGAATGGAAAGAACATGAGAAAGATTGTTTTAGATAACATTGGATCTAGTTATAATGGTAGAGGAATTGTGATAAGCAAGATTAAGCAAGATGATGTTAGGTACCTTTGCAAGATCCTAACAACTAAATTCTATGGTAGTTCAAGGGAAGATGACATGGCTGTAGGAATGATTCATGTAGCTTATCTTATGTGTGTTGAGAAGAAACCAGTAGACCTATGTGAAATCCTAAAAATTTAGTTATTTGAGAACTTAGAAAAGATTAAGAAGGCTAAGTACACTCAGTTTAGGTTTTCATCTCTGATAACCTATATGTTTTTCCATATTTTGAGAAGATTTCCTTATACATTTGATTGGAGTGACAATGTGAACACAATGGAAAGAATAAACATAGTATACATGAAACACCTTTTCGATAAAGTTAATGACAGTGTGAAGCTTGTATTGAAGACTTTTCAGAATATTGTTAAGAACAAGTCAAGGATTCCTCAATCCTTAGTTGAAAAGCATAAAGATGACATTTGTTTTATGGTTGACACTAATTTCACCTACATTGAAGCAGTTGAGCCTAGAATGGAATTCATAGACCCTCTTGGCTATGAAATAGCTGAAGCAGAAATAGTAGGATATGTGAATAGATTGTTAAAGTGTGAGTTGGATGGTCATGCAAATAGGTTTGGAACCTATGAAGAGAATTTCAACTCGGCAATAAGTTTGAGAGAAAAGAAGCAATCTAGTAAGAGAGTTGAATCTACTATGAAGAAAATATTGAAATAATCTGGTATGTCAAGTCATGAGTTTGACATAGCTAAGAAGACTGCAGAAGCCCTGAGGCAAAGTGAAAATCTTGTAATTCCACCTGAGACATCAAGTGCAGATCCTGTTGATCCAATTGCAGTAAAGGTAAAAGTTGAAGTACCTGAAAAAGATGAAGGAGATAAATCTTTTTCTCCTATTCCTATCAAAAGAGTAAAAGTGAGTGCAACAGGACTTGACAAGAGATAGAAAGTGGTTGTACCACCTATTCCTAGAAATGTAGCAGTAATTAAAGATGATGATGTAGTTTTAGTCAAGAAGAAAACTTGGAAACCAAGAATTGAAAGAGTTAATGAAGATATATTGAAGCATGGAGACTTCACCAAGTTGAATAAATTCTATGATCTATATGGATCATTTGACAAATTGAACTTTGAAAATGCAATGGTTACACATATGATTGTGGCAAATAAGAAACTTAGCACCATTCATGGTAAGATCCCAGAAGATTTTTATAACAGACTTGTGAATAGAAAATAGAGAGCACAAGAAGAAGACATGAAGATGACAGAACATGTAATCAGATGGTTCTATGAAGTTAAGGATGAAGATCATTTGAAGAGATTCTTGAAGTCTCTTGGAACTTTATTGAGAACTAAGAGAAGAACAATCCTTATAATGGGAGGCAAAAAGGAGGAAGTACAGAAAGAGATCAAGCAAGTAGTAATGCAAGTTCTTGCAGATATAGTTGCAGAAAAGAATGTTGAATTAGACCCTCAGCAGAAGCAATTAGAGGAATCGCATGCAGAGGAAGTTGGTATTGAAGAAGTTCCATCTTCTTCACATATCAATATTGGCAAAGAATCAATGGATATTGAAGGCACCAAAGTGACTTTAGAATTAGATGATGTAGTATTTCATGATTTAGGAAATATTGTTGACAATTTGGCTTTGGGAGAGCAAGAAACAGTCATAGAATCAGAGAAGTTTACAGAGGCAGAGGAAGCACCAACTGTATCAGAATCAGTTCCAACAGAGCAGACAGTCAAAGGCAAACAAATTTTGATAGAGGCCACTACCTCTAGTGCACCTTCTAAACCAGTTGGAGACATTAGTGCACCTGACAGTAAGAAGAGGCATATTGGCTCAATGTTTGAAGACCTTGGCAAAGAAGTTGAAGATGATGATCAACTTGAGTTCATTACATCTTTGAATAAAATTATTGGAAAGAATAAGAAGGTGAAAGACCTTGAAGGCAAAGTTAGAGTTTTGATAGAGAAACTTGAGAGTGTGATCAGCACTAAGGTATCTGAATTAGATGCACTTGAGAAAGCTCAATCAGTAATAAATTCTTTTGACTCTGAATTTTCTAACTTGAAGGATATTGCGAAGATAAAAGTTCAGGAAGACTTTGAAGCTGAAATGCAACAAACTTTAAGTGTAAATATTTGGAATGATATTGGTAGTTTAGATGTATGTATAAAGAATTTGAGGAGACATTTTGAGAAAGGAAAGAATTTGTACATACAATGCACTAAATCAGAAATCCTAACAGTTGAAGAGGATAAGAAGATCAGAGAGAAGTTAGATGCTATTACAGCTGAGACAAACACCTTGACAAGCCCTAATGTCAAGATAAGTTCTATTGAGAAGAAAATAAGGAAATTGAAAGATGAAATCATAATGATAGCAGAGGAGAAGAACAAAAAGATGATCAGGGTTAACATCTTGAGAGAGCATGTCTCAATCAAGATATCAATTGTTGAAGATCAAATTAAGCAGTGTCTTTCAGCAAAGACATCATTTCAGAAGTTTAGCTTCAATTCCCTGCAAGCTTGTTAGACAACAGCATACGAATTGAGTACTCTACTCAATGTTGTTGAATCCATCAGGATGATATGGGAGAAAGATTTTGAATCTTGGAAGTTAGACTTTGGTGATTGTGTTGCAAGCCTACCGGCTTTGCAATAATTGATAATAAGGTATAAATTTTTTGAAATTTTTGTACACCCTATCTTTGTCATTATTGTCAAAGGGGGAGAGATAGTAGCAGAAAATTGAATATATGTTGAGGAAGGATACTCATAGGGGGAGCTATTCTATGGAGTATGATATTGTATACATATTGTATAAACTTTTGGCCACAAAATTTTGTATAAGTTTTTTTTGAAGTTTTGTTTGCACACTTAGCCAATTTTCCCATATGTTGCCACCAATGACAAAGGGGGAGATTGTTGGAAATTTGGATAATGTGGATGCATAGATCTTGTCATTATGGCAACATATGATCTCTATTGAGAGTGCAGAATCTGGAATGCAAGTATGCAAAGTTGAAGGAAGAAATTGTCTAAGTTTGGACACAGTGATCCTGACAGAGCACCCGATGAAGATTTAGTTGGCGACGTCCACTGGAGAAATATTTTTGTTTGTGTAGTTAACTAAAGCTTCTATAGAGTATGAGGATACCCCATCTCAGTGCACATAAAGTTTGGAGTAGTACAGACAAAGTTATTCAAAGTTTACCGAAGATAGTTTTTGCAGACAAAGCAGTTTTGGAGACAGTTTTAGTGAAAGAGTTAAGGGATTATTTTTGCTTGTCAAAATAATGACTTAACATTATTAAGGGATGACATCCTAGATTTTTACTCTTGGATAATGATTTTGGATGTCGACCATGTAAATTTATTAGCTTTAATAACTCATATATTAGGCATACTTGAAATGTAATGAAAGATGGAAAGTGATATGTAAAAAGAAAGAAAAGATAACTTGTGATAGTTGTATATTGTGATAGCAGCAAAGGCTATTGATGTGAAGTTGTAAGTAGTACCATATTATAGTCAGAAACATTTTTTTATTACCTGTTTGGGCAGTGAGCTCAGCTGGTGATCAGGGTTTGTAATCTAACTCCTAACAGGGTTAAGGCTTCTAACAAGGCCTAAAGTCCTTTAACCAGGACAGATCTACTATACATTGTAAATTGACTCCTAACAAGGTCCAATATCCCTAACAAGATACTTTTGATTAGTGATCTTTGTGGGTACCATCCCCACCAGGGTTTTCCCTTGGCCAGGGTTTCCTCAAGAACATATGATGTGTTATGAGTTCTTTCTATTTACTGCTATGTTTGTTAATCAGCTTGATAATATTTGTATGCACTAAAGTAATCTATTATATCCATAAGTGGGCAAAAGAAAAATTTTGTGAAATACTGATTCACCCCCCCCTCTCAGTATTTCCTATTTCTAACACATCAATGATAGAAATTTCATCATTATGTCAACAACAACTTCAATGTCAAAAGACACTATTCAAAAAATACATTCACTAGAGGCCTCATGACTCAACTCAGATACACATACTCCCCTATAGAGGAAGTACCAACATCCAGTCCAGAAGAAATATAGGGCTCATATACCACTTGACTGATGCAACAATCTGCATCACTTCTTAAAAGTAGGCTAGGGCATAACCCCAAGCATACCTCTTAGATACTCAAATGTATCCTTAGGAAAAGGTTTTGTAAATATGTCTGCAATCTACTCCTTTGTGCTTATGTATTCAAGTTTGACTTCTTTCATATCAACTTTCTCTCTTACTACATGATACTTTATCTCTATATGCTTTGTCTTAGAATGTAATATAGGGTTCTTAGACATACTAACTATGCTGGTGTTGTCACAATGTATAACAACAGGCTCAAATGATTTTATTCCAATATCCTTCAACATCTGCTTCATCCAAATTATTTGGTTACAATTGTTTGCTGCTACTACATACTTTTCTTTTGTTGTGCTTTGTGAAATACAATTCTACTTCTTGCTTAGCCAAGAAACCAATCTTCCTCCAAGGAAAAATGCTCCACCACTAGTGCTCTTTTTATCATCAACACTACCTCCCCAATCAGCATCTGTATATTCAAATAGGGTAAAATCATCATATTTTTCATACCACAATCCATACTCAATTGTGCCTCTTAAATATCTCAGTATCCTCTTCACTGCTGCATAATGTGATTCTCTAGGTTCAGCTTGAAATCTTGCTACAATTCCAATTGAATGTGCTATATCAGGTCTTGTATGTGTCAAGTACTGTAATCCTCCAATCATAGATCTATACTTCTTCTATTCCACTATAGGAGTCTCATCTGTGCTAGATAACTTATGTCCAATTACCATAGGTGTTCCAACTAGTTTATAGTTCTCCATTCCAAATCTCTTTAAAAAATCATTCAAGTACTTTGTCTGACTTACAAAGATACCATCACTGTTCTTTGTTATCTACAATCCCAAAAAATATTTCATTTCACCGATCATACTCATTTCAAATTCAGTCTTCATTTCATCTGCAAATTTATCACTGGCTTCATCTTCTCCTCAAAAAATGATATTATCAACAAAAATAACTACAACCAACAAGCCATTTTAAATTTCTTTTTTTGTATAGGTTTCTATCAATTGTTCCTTTTTTAAATCCTAATTTCAACAAATACTTATCCAATCTTCCATACCAAGTTCTAGGTGCTTGCTTTAGTCCATATAAAGCTTTCTTCATTTTACATACCATGTCTCCTTCTTGAGTTAAAGGAAAACCTTTAGGCTGCTCAATGTAGACTTATTCTTCCAAATCTCCATTCAGAAATGCTAACTTTACATCCATCTGATATACTTTGAACTTCTTGTAAGCTGCATAAGACAAAAACATTCTTACTACTTTAATTTTTTCTACTGGTGCAAAAGTTTCTTCATAGTCAATTCCTTCTTGCTGTGAGTATCCTTTACATACCAATCTTGCTTTTTTCCTTACTACTTCTCCTTGTTCATTCATCTTGTTTCTGAATACCCATTTTATTCCTATAACATTCTTATCTTTAGGTCTAGGGACCAATTCCCATGTTCTTCTTTTCAATCTAATCTAGTTCTTCTCTCATAGCTTTAATCCAATGTTCATCTTCACAAGCTTCACTAGTAGATTTAGGTTCAATTTGAGAAATCAAACATAATTGTTCTTGTGCCTTATTTTGAGTTTGAACTCCTTCATCTATGCTTCCAATAATCTACTCAACAAGATGATTCCTTGATAAATTCTTGTTAGGTGTCACTATCTCAGATCTTACTTCAGGTGTCGGTTCTTCAATTATCTCACTATGGATTTCATTCAACAAATCACTGTCAGTTTCATAGAATAATTTAGTAGTCTCAATGTTAGATCTAGGATGAGTTCCTTCATCTATTTCATAATCAAGCATTCTTTCCTAAATGTTGAACTTTCCATCAACTTTAACATTTGCGCTCTCAACAATAGTCTTACTTCTCTTATTGTAACATCTATAAGATTTTTTTTTCAAAGAATATCTAAAAAATATACCTTCATCACTTCTAGGATCAAACTTTCCAATGTCATCATCTCTATTTATATAACATTTGCTTCCAAAAATTCTAAAATACTTAACTGAGGGTGCATGTCCCAACCATAGTTCATAGGGTGTCTTGTCTGTGTCTACTCTAATTTGTACTATGTTCATTGTATACACTGTTGTGTTCACTGCTTCTCTCCAGAATATCTTCGCTAAGTCATTCTCAAATAACATAGCTCCTACTACTTCAGTCACTGATCTATTTCTTCTTTCTGCAATACCATTTTTTTCAGGTGTCCTAGGGGATGAAATTTATCTCTTAATACCATTCACTTCACAAAAGGTGTTAAATTCTCTAAAAGTAAATTCTTCACCTCTATCTGATCTCAAACATTTAATCTTCATTCCAGATTCATTCTCAACTTTATTCTTAATGATCTTAAACTTATCAAATGCTTTTCTTTAAGAAATGCAATCCACATCATTCTTGTAAAGTCACCAACAAGAATCATAAAATACCTTTCTCCATAGAATCCTCTAGTCCTTTAGGACTGCTCAAGTCTGTATGAACAATCTCCAACTTCTCTACTGATGTAAACTTCTTACTGGGAAATGAGCTTCTCTTCTATTTAGCCATCACACATTCCTTGCAAATCATGTTAGTAGGCTTCATAATTCTAGGCAAATCTCTTACTGCAAGAGTAGTACTCACTTTCACAATGTTATTAAAATTTATATGAAAAAATATTTTGTGCCATAACCAACTGTCATCATTCTTAGTAATCAAGCATGTCATCTCAGTAGGATTTAACTAAAATACATTACCTCTGGTTCTAGATCCAGTACCAATCAAATTTTCATCTTTGTCTTTTATCACACAAATTTTCTCAGTAAACCAAAATTGATATCCCTTATCAAATAACTATCCAACACTCAAAAGATTATGTTTCAAACCATCCACAAAGTAAACATCATCAGTATTAGTCTTTCCATCAAGAGTAATAGATCCTATACCTTTAATCAAACAAGGTGCATTTTTTCCAACTCTAACAACTCCTTCATCATAATTGTTAAACTTTATGAACTTTTTCATGTCTCTAGTCATATGATGTGAACAACCACTGTCTATAATCCAATCAGATTTCTTTTCAACTTGAGAAACTAGAGGCTTTTTTTCCTTAACCTCTGTTTCAGGATTTTATTCTTTAATTGCTAAAAATCCTATATCATCATTATTCTCAGTATCACTTTCACTTAAGGTTCTCTCTATACTAGCTTCAAGTTCTTCATCATTGGCATAATAACATTCCTTAGATCTTCTAGGCTTAAAATTCTTTATGTATTTATTAACTCTCTTAGGACATTTAGATGCAAAATGACCATATTCTTGACATGTTCAACATTTAAAAAATTTCTTACCGTCTGGTTCTCTCTTCACAAGCAAGGCAATACCTTCTTCAATATTCCTGTCTTCTTCATTTCTAGATCTACTACTACCAGCATAATCTCTACTCACACTGATGCTTCTTGACAAAGTAGGGTGAACACTAAGAGCACTAAATGTTGTCTCCATTCTAGGTAATTCTCCTGATAACCTCAGGTTCATTTCTGCTACTTCCAATCTTCCAAGAAGAGTCTCTCTTTTAAAGTTCGTAGTACAAGATATAACTTGTTCAATCATCTGTGTTGTTTGCTTAAATGTGAGAGTCAATGTCCTAAAAATTTTCCATATCACTTCATTCTCTATCTTTGTTCCTCCATAATATTTTATACCTGCAACAATCTCTGACATTCTACCAATATAGCTTCTAACAGATTCATCTTCCATCATTCTTATATCTTCAAAAGCACATATCCAATTATGTAATCTGACTTTCTTTGCATGTTCATCACCTTCAAAAGTAGACTATAAAGCTAACCAAATTTCTTGAGATGTTTTCAAATATTTTACCTGACTGTACTCATTCTCTGGAAGGGTTGACAAAAGTGCTTCTCTGGAAAGTATGTTACACATGAATAGATCTCTTTCATCATTAGTACATGTTTCAATATTATCCTCATCAATGACAGTCTTCTCATTCTTAGTAATCAACCAATAACTTGGTCCTAAACACAGTAGATGTGTCTTCATCTTTTCTTGCCAGCTGTCAAAATTCACTCCATCAAACTTAGGGTTTTCTTTCCTAAAATTCTCCATGGATCTCCTTAAGCTATTAAACTTTTCTTTCAAGGACCTGCTTCTTTGATACCAATTGTTAGAAAGTAAAGTCCAACAAGAAAACTAAGAGTGGGGGGGGGGGTGAATTAGTTATCAGATAATTATAACCTTTATCAACTTCAATAGATTTTAACCACATAAGCAATGTAACCAACAACCATAGAAAGATATTCATACACAATAACACAATGACACAAGATATGTTGATTAGGGAACCTCTTGATCAAATAGTAAACCCCGGTGGGAATGATGCCCACAAAAGATGCACTAATATGAATATTCCTTGTGAAAGGATGGACTCTATTAGGAGTCTTATGAAATACATTTAGTACATATGAATCCCTCTTAGGAGATTTTGAATCCCTGCTAAAAGATACTAACCCTGTTAGGAGTTATGGAAGACAGAAGGACTCATTGCCCAAACAACTTCAATGGAAAGATCACTGAACACACTATCCAAATGATCTCTAGATTATTCAATAGAATAATATCAAAATATTACTGATCTCAAAAATATGTTACCTCTTCTCAGACTGTGCCAAACCTCACTCACTGATACACTAGATCTCAATTTCAGATCTTTGTACCTCGCATATCCTCTTTCCACAAATTCACTTTCACAATTCCATTCACTCTTTCATTACTAAATTACTACACATTACAACAAGGAATACATTCCTTCCTTTATACCACACTCAAGTAATTACAAATGACTCGGCAACCAAATTACAAAATAAAAGTTTCCACACATTACATCAAAATTACACAAAACTGTCAGCTTCCAATTAGAATAAATCTTCACTCATGTGACCTCAAATTTTGTGTTGTCATACACATCACTATCAACATGTCTTCAAATGCTCTCTAACTTCATATAACTAGATTCCATCCTGATTAGGAGATATCATCCGATTTCCACAAACTGCTACTGAGGAACACTGCCTAAATACTGCTTCCATTGAAATACTCATAACTTCCATGAATAAATAAATTACTATCTACACTCTTAACCATGAACATATAACACATCATAGAATAAGTCCTCAAATATGCATAGCTTGATCTCTAATATCCCACGTGTGCTAATCTAAACACTTTCTGCTCATCTAGTAATCTTCAGTAGATCCCTGTGTTGACATCAATGACAATCACATTCATGAATGCAACAAAAACTACTAGAGAATGGCTGCTAATACTCCCATAGGATATATTTAGCATTCATTCCTAACAATCCATTAGGATGATAATCATATTCCCACCTTTTTAGCTTACCTTTGTAAGAGACCATTTTTAGTAACCTTGTAAGGGGCTTAGGGAAGACCACCCAATGGGAAGGAAACCTTATCCATAGGGGTTTGTGGGAAGATGTGTGGAGGCCTTTTTAGAGGGGACTCTTCTTTTGGAAGAGTTTGAACACCCACTCTCTAACTTAGAGACTAGTTAATTTTGGACAAGCTTGGAGAGGAAAAAGCTTGGACTAAAGAGCTCTCAACTTCAACACTTATCATTATTGCTTGGACATAGGTTGGTGGCTCCACTTGAATTCTCATGAAGATTCTTTTTCTTGTATGTGAGAAATTTGGTATTGTATTTCTTCATGTTTCTTGATGTTGAGAATCTTTTTGTTTTGTATGCTAGTAGATGCATATGTAAATCTTGTGCTTATTTTTGTGCAAGTTAGTTTTATCTTGTAAATGTGAAATTTTGTGATTTTGATCCCTTGTTTTGTGATGTTTGTATGGGAGTCTCAAGGCCACACTCACCCATGGGGGGAAGAGTAGCCTTGGGGGTGAAGGGTTTTCTTTGGACAACCATGGGTGTAGAGTCTCTCCTTTGAAAGGAGAAGGAAAAATGCATGGAAGTATGAGCTCCGTGTAGCCATTTCATTTTTGTTATATTTGGGGTCATAAGGGAGTAGTTTTTGGCTTGATGCTTTGGGGATCATAAGGATTTTTGTTGGAGTCTTGAAAATGTGGTTGAGATGTGTATTTTGGAAAGCCATGTGAAGGCTTGTCTCTTTATTTTGAATCCCCATTGGTACATAGTCCACCTTCACCCCAAGAATTAGGGTCACTATGAGACCCATTGTTCATATCCTTGGTTGGGAGTACTCATGTGTTTAGCATGTTTTTGTGTTGTTGAAGTTTTGAACATGTTGATGGTTGTTTTCCTATCTATGCTATGGGTCCCCTAGCTCAGGGGTGGCCTCTTAGATGCCTTGGTTGGGAGGTGAGCTTCTCCATGGTCCATCTATGTTTGCATTGCAGGATTTGGAGCATTGATACTTGATGAAGAAAGTTAGTGGATGTTCTCAAAGTAGGATTGGTTCTCTCCTTTAATGTGAAAGGAGTTACCTATTGTAAAAGGGATCTTAAAGATGCCATGTGTTTCTTGTAAATGAACAAGCTTGTATAAAAGATTTTCATTTTGCATTTTATTATGTTGTTAGGGAGATGTACTTCTTGTTTATGAAAACATGAATATAGAAGAGTTTTATTATGCTAGAAGTTCTCTATTATAGTTTGAATGAAATCTGATTTTAAATGTAAAAAAAAAAAGGAGTTGCCTAATTTATCCTTGTACCTCAAATGTTTGTTAGATTTCTTCTTATAAAAAAAGAAAGGGGTTCATCTCTATTTCATTTAAAGTTGCGATGTGTATAAAAGATTAAATATTGATCCTTAAATGTATAGAAATTAATTGCAGCATTAATTTTTATATAAATTTCAGATTCTCTCATTTTAATTAATGTTGTTGAAAATAATAGTAGTTACATTTAAAACAACTCTTCTTTTAGTTAAATGACCCTTTTAAAATGATTTATTTCCCTTGTTTAGTTTTCAATCTAAGAGATTAAACTTTAACATTTAAACTAAACCAAAGGGAAAAAAAATAAGATAGAGTAAAATAAATTTTATTTACTTTTATTTTTTTTTCTAGTTAATTTATTTAAAACCAGAATGATAAGGGACATTCTTTTTCTTTAAAAAAAAAATAGATACGTTTATTTCACTTTGTTTAGTTACTATTTATTTATTTTATAAATAAATGGAAAACACTACCCTAATTTATTTTTTAAATATACATTATGCATGTGCTTTAATGCCCTATTTTATTTCTTGAAAAATACATAGAAACATGTATTAGAGCATTTTTAAAAAAATATACTAAATTAAAAAAAAACATTGTTCTATGTTATAAAAAAAAATAAAATCTATTATCGTCATTTTGTTAACGAATTTTTTAATTTATTTTTTATCGGTAAAAGGCCAAAGCCAATAGTAAATTAATTATTAAATCAATGTTACAAGTAATGAAAAGGAGCCCTGCTCTGTGCAGGTGCTGGTAGGAAAGAGCGGGGTTGAGAAAACCTCCAGCCTTGCCTGGGACCATAGTCCGGAGTCTGATACACAAAAGTTTTAGGTAGGCATACCTACCATTATCAAATAAAAGATACAAAAGTTTGTACTTAATATAAAATTATACTAAAACATGCTACTATGTAGAAGTTCATAAATTCCATGTAGGCCTTCCTTAGGGATTATCTTCTCTTATGAGTTTACTTATGAGAGTGAGCCTAAATCAAAATTAGGCATGATTACCCTAATTAATTCATCTGGGAGGTGTTTCCATAAGACAATTCTTGAACCTGAACATAAGAGCTTAGCTATGATCTTTGTTAGTATATCCAAATTTTAAAAGCTATTTAACGGGGGTTACATAATTAGAGAGAAAAAAATTTCTAGAGAGAGTAAACTTTTACCTTTCATTGTTCCATCTATTTCAGCATAGAAGTTGGGTTAGTAGCCATAGTTCCTATACAAGATCTAGAGAAAAGGTCTATGCTCATGGCAAAAAATATCTCCTTTTAAAATAAAACTGATTTATAAGCTTATGCTAAGGAGATATGCTAATCTCTAGTCATAATTGATTTATCCAATTATTCTTAATAAAAGTGAGCTTTTTGGTTATCTAAAAGTCTTGTAACATCTTTGCAACATTCTAATTCATATTCAAATATACAATTTTATTCCAAACGTATTCTAGTTACATAAGGACATCTAGACATCTGACTAGAAGAGATTCTAGACATATCTTAACCAATATTTAATTATTCTATCCATTAATCGAAACATCTTCTATGCACTATACTAATCCATAGTATACTTAAACTACCAGTTATTATAATAAAGTCATTTAGCCCATATGAGCAATAAGATCTGATAAGTGTATTCACTAGTGTATATGTAAGTAAGCTGTAAGGTGACAGGTTATCTTAGACATTGCTTCTATAGTAAGGAAATGACCGAAACCTAGATCAGAGACATTAGCTCATGTTCATTTCTAAAATTGTTTTAGGCACAATGAATCAATTTACCACATGATAATATTTTATCCTTAATCCTATATAGGTGATGAACCATCACTTGGAAAGCTAGGTATCAATGTATCCTTCCTAATTTAAATTACAATTTAACTACTGTCTAGCATTTATCTAGGAATAGCTACTTTGGGACATTGCTGTCAATATTTAACGGATGACCATATTTATGTGGAAAGTATACAAGAGATAGGGATTGAAAGGTATCTTCGATCCTTGAATAGTTAGTTCTAACTCCATATAAATTCCCATCTGATTAGAGGGATAGTTATAAGAAGGTAAAAACATATTAACTGGAAGGGGACAATATGCTTACCTTGCTTGGGCTATTAATATGAAGATAATGATATACTAGTTTGTGAAAAAATTATAATCTCATTAGGAAATAGTTGAGTATAACTTTCACTGCTCATTGGGGGTTAATAGGATCTAGCTACAAAGGTACAGAGGATTACTAAAAACACATGTCACAATTTGATGGAGGAACACAATAGAACTTCATTTATATCACCATACACTTTTTTATGAAAGGGTATCATGAGTACATTCATAGATCCTCTTCATTACTCCTTATCTTGACTCGAAGCTATCTATAACAAGGGGAATTATCTTCTGATTGTGGAGCATACCTTCTTCCATCCAGAGGTCGATTAGATTTTCTTCTTCAAATTCTGCAAGGCACTCCATATCTATAATTCCAACTTCATCTAAGTGTCAATATGCGTAGAACCACTCTTCCTTCTCAGGCTTATGTATACGCAAGTAGTATAGCAAGAAGATTGTGTTTCTCTTAGCTATGTCTTCACTCTCTTTGTAGTCCTCCAAGTCCTTAGTGGCAATGATGGGTGGAGATAGGAGGAAGGGAGCCGTATCCAAGTCTCTCAGCCTAATGACAATAGGGTCCCTCTTAATATGCTTAAGAGTTGTATCTAGGTTGCCCAGGAATCTCTGTTTGAAAATTTTGTGACAAAGTCTCCATATTTCCTATGCATGGAAATGCCAAAAGGAAATGATAGAAACAAACATGGCAATGATATTGGTGAGAACCCTATGATAGTCTTCTAAGTTGATAAACTCCCTGCCTAAGATACGGAAGACAACTCTAATAATAAGGGGATGCTTATTTATTAGCACCTTTTTGACATGTTTTGACAAAATCTTGCCTTCAAAAGCCAATTGGCCCCTGCTACAGGTGAGCTTAACTGAAGTTTCCATGTTAGCCTACATATATGGTTATGCAGGGTCGGGATGAGAGTCATTATAGGAGCATAGGCTATTTATAATGATAAAAAATTTAAAATGCCTTGACTGTTGGATACTAATGTCTGTTCACGTTCCAGGTCTACACTAAAAAATGCTACTTTATCTTCTTAAGGGGAGACGAGGCACTTCCTATATATATGAGGATACAAATGTTGTTATCCAGTTAGATAAGGTGAAGAGACAAAGCTTCTTAATAGAATACTGAAAAAGGAGGATAACCAGATTAGTGTAAATCTGTTGATTTGATCCTATATAACATAATCATATTAACCATGCTCCTAAATGGTAATATAGAAAATTTAGCTAAGATTTATGAGAAAATATTACCTATTAAAAGAGAGACATTGTTATAATTAGTAATTTATAGTAAGATAGTTATAATAAGGAACAAATGGCCTGCCTTATGAAATCTTATCAATAAATGTTAATTGTTTATAATTTGTCCTTAATTAGTAAGTATTTACCATAGTTTCTCTGAAAGTTTGATATTCTATTAAGGGAGCACACATGAGCTAAAGTAGGCACCTTCATTTCAATTCATCGATGGAAAAGAAGACATATAGTGAAAAAAATACAAATCTAAATTAGGCCAAACCAGTTAGAAGAGAAATTTGAAGTAAAATTTTCCACAATCCACGGTGATTAAAGAAAACTATCTAAGATGTAAATAGAATATACAATACTATATTGATACTAAATTGAAAGGTAGGTACAAGTATAATACCATTTTTACTTACTTTAGCATTATCTTCCTTATCTATTATAAGTCTATGAAATAAACTCCTATTTAGTTGTATTAACCATATGTTCACTGTATCAAGTTTTATAACTAAACTATATAATATAAGATCTCAAAAAGATAATTGAAAACCGAAAATCATATGTTTTCCTCCTTTTGGATTATCTTACAACTCCAAATGTTCTTGTCCTTCTCCATTAGGACAATGAACTCTTCTTCAGCTACCATCTTTTTTGAATGGTGTGTGCATCTGGGTATCTCTGGGGCCATAATGTGATAATTCACAGCATCTACATTGTCCAAGTCTTCTGGGATGGGGAAGCCCTCCTATCTCCAGTAGTTGATTACTTTAGTTGAATCCATTTCTCCAAAGAGGACTTCATTATACAGGAAATCTAAGTTCCTCAGCATCTTGGGCCAGTGCTTGTCAAAATGTTCTTCATATTTGAATGAAATCATTGGTATGAGTTGGGATTGAGGGATTGCTTCAAGTTTGGATGCTTCAGTTTTCATGGTGATTTTAGGGTAAGGGATGGTGAGTTGGTTATCTATGCCTAAAACCATATTATCTAGTCCTTCAAGAAGATCTTCGTTGAAAATGGACCTAGCAATCTAGATAATATCCTCTTTACACTTACCTGCAAAGACTGAGAGAGCTATAAACTATCCAATGACCGCGCCATTAGTCCTAAATGTGAATGCATTGTCAAAATGTTGGTCTCCCAAAGCTCTCTCAACTACCCTCCTGGCTGAATTTGATAGAGGGTTAAGGACTTGATTCCAATGTTCTAGTAGGATACAGCCTCTGAACGCCATAGCTCAACTGCCCTTGGTTGCAAAAGTTATCAGTTTCATTTCCATCTCTACAAGAAGTTAAATCTTACAGGATATGAATTCTAAGACAATCTAAAGGCATCTGAGTTTATAATCCCTATATTTGCAGCTCTACCACCTGTCCTCATGTCCCCCATGAAGATTAGTGTTGATACATGATTGAAAGACTCCTGCTTGATCTATAATTTCATCATAATTGACAATCCTTCAAAGAAACCAGACTGTTGTAGATAGTCTAGAATGTACACTCCTTAATGAGAATCATTGATTAGTTACGTGTCTAATGTTTATCTTATAACATGTGAGTATTTCCCGATATTGAGAGTGTAAGGCATTATTTAATAATTCCATGGGAAGATCATTAGTACTAAAGTCTATCATGGGTTACCCTGAAATGATTTGATTTATATTGCTTTGGTGATTTGCCAAAAATCTGCCAAAATAATAAATCTATTTGTGGGCGGTGGGAGATCTATCTTATACTAGGGGTATCCTGCATGAGACAAAGCCTAATATTACACTATTAATGTCAAATAGACATAGTATTTTAGAAGACTGATTAGAGGATTCCTACAGAGATCTGATATTAGAGATACATTAGGAAGATCTCAAAAGTTTAAAAAAGGCTAAACTAAAGTGGAATAGCTAAGACTATAGTTAACTCCCTCTAAATTAATCCATATGGTTCCTAATGTATAAAGATTTAAAGTAATCTAGCTAGTATACAGAGGAGATACAACTTTAAAAAGTCTCCTATAGGTGTAAAGGACTGGTATACTAGGTCTCAAAAAAAAAAAAAAAAAAAGAGGTTTGGTTTCAATAATGAAGAGAAGGCGGAAAATACAAAGATCTACTAAAAGAAGGTCAAGTTCTCATAGATATCGAGGATATTGCTAACTGGATATACCTATCTAATAGAGTAAATATATCTTGTAACGAGCCTCTCTAAAAGTCTCTCTATATATGGAGAAACATATACGATATTTAGAGCCAAATCTACCTGTTTCATTAATAGATAGTGAATCTGAATATGCGGTGAAACCAAGTTTAAAGTGATATATAAGTTCTAACTAACTATATAGACTGCGACATCCAAGATCCAAAGGATGGTGAATAGAAGAATTTACCTCAATGTGTCTAATGTCTTGGTAACCTAAACTCCGAATGAATTTCATAAGTCTGGTTAGTTAATAGGTATCCATGTTTAGGGAGAATCAGAGTTTTATTAAGATTTAAATCTAATTGACCTAGATTTAAACAAGTTTCATAAGAGTTTTATGCCCAAGTAGCCCATTTTCTCATGAGCCTGAATTATCTATCTAAATCATTGATGATGGATTTAGTTTGTTACTAGTCATTAGTATTATGTATTATCACTTGTAGGAATGGAGAATGTGATCATTGATGGCTACTAATTATGATACAGACCAGCTTAACCACTTATTATTTATATTCTATCTACAAAGTTTTCACCCTCTGCTCCCCTATTTGCTAGAAGATCGGCTTCGGAATTTCCTTCTCTATAAATATGTTTTACTTCATTTTGAGGGATTTTATCCAAGATTTCTAGGATTTCTTCTAATTTCAAATTAAGTTTCTAGTTAGGCATTTTCCTAGTTCTGATTGCATTTACAATAATTTGGGAATCTCCCTCTATTTCAATTTTTGACAAACCTAATTGATAGCAAATTTTAAGTCCTTCTAGAACTGCATCGCATTCAACCATGTTGTTGGTTGTAGGTTTAATGGATTTAGCAAATTTAGAAATAGGTTCTCCCTTCCAATTGTGGATAATCCCACCAATACCAGCTATACCTGGGTTGCCTTTGGAGGCGCCATCAAAATTTAGTTTATACCACCCTTCTTTAGGTGGTGCCCATTTACATGTGCTTTTGTCAGCCTTCATTTTGTTCCCTCCTTTTCCGTATAATGGAGGGATGGCCAATTTTGGCCATCGCCTTCTAAGATTATTATCGCATTGCTTAAATGAGTTTTAGTAGCTATTTTGGTTTCGGAGTCTATTGTTAATTACTTCGATAATTAAGGCTTCTATTTTATTAGTTATCGATCTCCACTCAAGTTTTTGATTTGTAAAGATTCTTCCATTACGTTCTTTCCATATTTCCCACAAAAATATAGATGGAGCAATAACCCAGATATCTTTAAACAGGCTATCCTTATTTGGTGAAGGCCAAGCTTTGAGAAAATCCAATATATCCATAGGCCTCACTGAGTACCAATTTAAGAAATTACTTAACCAGTTCCAACATTCTTGGGAAAATTCACAATTTATAAGTAAGTGGTTAGCCTCTTCTTCTTGGCATTCACATAACAAACATCTAGATGGGCCTTCAAAACCTAGTCTCCTAAGTCTATCTGTTGTTAGTATCTTCTTTTGCAATGCTGCACAAAGAAAAATCCCTGCCTTAGGGAGGCATGCTTTGTTCTAGCATAAGTTTAGGGGGATATCTAAGGTGTCCAAATTCTGTTCTTTCAAAATTGCTTTATATCCATCTTTGACTTTATAGTTTCCATCGTTTGAGCCAGCCCAAATTAGTTGATCTTCTCTATTTTTGGATGAGATTACTCTGTTGCTAAGGATTTCTTAGAGCTTAATGTTTTCATTGTGATCTCCATGGGTGATATCTATATATTTCCATATGGGGTCTGCTCTGGGAGAGATGTAATCCTTTACGTACCTACCAATACTAGTTTTGCAATTATCTATATATTCCCATGAGAATCCTTCTTTTTTCAATGGGGTAAACCCTCCCTAGGAATCTTCCCAGAAAAGGGCCTTGTTACCTGCTACAATGTCCCACGTGAGTAGGTTATTGATAACTCCTCTGGATTCTATAAGAAAATTCCAAATACGGGAGCCTTTAGTGTGTGAATGGGATCTAAAAATATTGATGGGTTCCGCATTTGGGATATATTTATTCAAAAGGATAGTTTCCCATTTGCTACTGGGATTCTTATAAATTCTCCAAACTAATTTGGCTCCTAGAGCTATATTCTGCCATTGAAGATTGTTAATGCCTAACCCACCTTGGGAAATTGGTTTACAAAGATTATCCCACCTAATAAGAAATGTTTTCTTTTCTTTTGATGTACCTTGCCAGTAAAATTCTCTAAGGAGTTTATCTATATTAGTTTTGATGTTGACAAGAAGCGAGAGTAGAGACATTTGATAGGTGGGAATAGTAGATAGGACAGATTTAATCATCGTAGCTTGACCAGCTTTAGTGAGCCATTTTCCTTTCCAACTACCTTTTTTGTTTTGGACTTTAGAAACTACTGATTCCCATGGTTTAGAGCTGTGTACTCCCTTGTCTAAGGGGATCCCTAAATATTTACAAGGAAACTTACCAATTTTGTAACCTAGAATGTTACAAATCTGTCTTTCTTTAGTCGGGGGGTGTTAACAAAGAAAACTTCTAATTTATTGGGGTTGACACTTTGGCCCAATGCCTTCATATAGACATCCAGGGTAGTTTTGAATGCCTTTGCTTCCCTTTTATTACATGCCCCTGGCAATATTGTGTCATCTGCAAATTGTTGATGGGTTATATTGGAAACATTATTTGTTACTTTAACTCCTATAATTTTACCTTCTAGATGTGCCTTATTTATAGATCTACCCAAGGCTTCTGCCATAATCACATAGAGGAAGGGTGATAGTCGATCACCTTGTCTAATGCCTCGAGAGATTTCAAAGAAGCCTTTTGGAGTACCATTAATTAAGAGAGAAATTTTGGGTGATGAGATACAGTTATAGATTAAATTAATCCATTGTTTGGAGAAACCAAATGCTTCTAAACATTTGCATAAAAATCTCCAGTCAAATTTATCGTATGCTTCCTAGATATCTATTTTAATGAGCATGCAAGATTCTTTGTTGTACTGAGTTGTATGCACTATTTCTTGAGCTATTATAATTCCATCCAAAACTGAATGGTTAGGAACAAAACTTGTCTGTTCTTTAGAGATAATTGATGGAAGAAAGGTTTTGAGCCTGTTTGCTAAGCATTTAGAAAGAATTTTATAATTTAGAAAGCCTATTTGATAATTTTGTTAACGAATTTTATTGTTTATTTTTAAAAAAAATTTAATAAAAAAAAATTAATATAAATTTTTTTTAAAAAAAAATTAAAATTAAATTGTAGGGGGGCTTGGAAACCCCCCTCCCTACTGCATTGTGTGCTGTTGCAGCACTTTCCAGCCGCTCAACACCATGGATCATGGACTGTGAGCACATCACAGTCATCTCCGAACAGCTGTGATGCGCTCACAACCCGCGACCGTGGACTGTGTGAGGTCACAGTCACGGCCAAGGCTAGTTGTGGCCTCTCCACAATAGCGGCCAGGGGTTTGGGGTAGAGCCCAGCTCCCCCAACCCCATTTCATTTTTTTAAATTTAAAAAAAAATAAAAAATGTAACCCTACAATGAGGTGTAAACAAGAAACATAGGAAAAAATTCTTGAAAACATAAGGGCATGAAAACTTACCAGACCTTTGTAGGCTGCCATAGCTTGTTGTCTTGAAGTTGTTTGAGTGTATTTGAATATATATATATATATATATATATATATATATATATATATATATATATATATATATATATATATATATATATATATATATATATATATATATATATATATATTTGCATATATACACCAACTGTATATGTGAAAATACATATGTTCAATAGAAGGTGAAATCCCTTCCATAGCTCACCTAAAACCTGCAAGAAACAACCAAGGGAGAAGAGAGAGAGAGAGAGAGAGAGAGAGAGAGAGAGAGAGAGAGAGAGAGAGAGAGAAAAAGAGTTTTTGCCATTCGGGTTTGGGTGGGAAGTTTTAGATGAAGAAATGGAGTTTTTGGAGCTTTTTGAAAACTTGTCTTTGACCCTCTAACCCTAATTTCGGGATTAGGGTTAGGGCAAGGAAAGTCAACTCTCATTTAAAATTAACTCCCCCCCCCCACTTCTCCTTTGTTTTATTTTATTTATTGTTATTTTCTTTTTGGCTTATCTTCTATTTTTATTGAGAGTATGAACTTAAAATATATTAAGATTTGGTATTTTATTTTAGCTAACTTTTAATTAGCTAAGTTAGTGAGAGTTTTAATTTGCCAAATCATTAGAAGATAATAATGTTATCGCTTAACTAATGTTGTGGTCTATTAAATTTATGTTTTTTTTTACGTAAGTAATTCCTGTATAATTGGAGTAAGATTATTTGTCTAACTACTCCAAATGAAATTACTATTTTTGCGATTCTTAATTAAGGTGAATAAATACTAAATTAGAGAATTTATTCTAAGTTACTATTATGTTAATTTATTTGATAAGACTATAAAATCTTGGGTAGGTGATTTAATTTATCAAATAAATTTTATTACTTGCTAGTTAGTCGTTAAAGTAAATTACATTTTCTTATTTAAAATGAAATCCTTGGACTTGAACATTAATTACTTTTGTAAATAGAAATTATTAATCTTTCTAACTATAGCTATTTAATTATTGTCAATATATGGGATTGTTACGACATTTTCATGTGACATCTTTCTAATCAAAGAACTTAATTTTAGTAAATTAAATTCTTACAATAATTATAATACTCAAATTTATGCTAGCACCTAGAAGACAACTGCGATAAATTAATAATTGCATTGTAGTAAGTTGATCACAAATTTTAAGAGGACAAATATTAAATTGTATAATCATGCTAAATTTATTATCGTAATGTTATCCTACCCGTGTCAACATCACAAGAGGGATGTTGGAGGGCACAGTAACCCCCTCGCCATGTTTCCCCTCTATTGAACATCAAGTATACCACTCTTGTGTGTAGCGTGATAATCGCCTATCACACTTAAATTATTTTATACATTAAATAATTATATTCATCGTGGAAGTTTGAAAACCATTAACCTTTAATCAACTATTAATTTAACCTTTAAAAAAAATTGGTGTGTTTTTGCTCATAGAAATATGGGCATGACAATATATATATATATATATATATATATATATATATATATATATATATATATATATATATATATATATATATATATATATATATATATATATATATATATATATATATATATATATATATATATATATATATATATATAAACAGACAATGGCAACCAAGGAGGGAGAGTGTGACATCGTGTGGATCTCCCATAGGAGTAACTACGACTTCCTCTCCTCACCCTACACTCACACCAACCCGTGTAAACTTTAAAACATAATGGGGTTAGTAGGGTTAGATCCATCATAACATAAATATATAAATCAAGTATGAATCATTTCATAATAGTTCATTCCTACACATTCATCATTTTATTTCAAATCACTTAATATCTCCATTCTATTAACCAAATAAATATGAAATCAAATGTCCCATCATGAAATGAAATAGTCCAAATATATAATCCAAAGTACTAAAGTAATAGTCTTGTCAGTCTAACATATGAAGATGTTAGGGTGGGCATTACATCCTCTCCCCCTAGGGTTAGGAAAACTCCTGGAAGCCTACAAATAAGTATGGATATGTAGATTTGAGTCTGCTAGCATCCTCCCATGTGGTGGAGGTCTCTTGACTGGGGTCCCATACGTCCCTTACCTGCTCTATGCTACAACCCTTGAGGGCCAAAGTCTGATGATGGAGTATAAATACTAGCTCCAAAGCTAGCTACCTGTCCTCTACCTGTAAAGTATTCCAATTCAAAACATGAACCAAATTAGGAATATACTCTCTAAGAATGGATACATGAAACACATCAATCACATGTGTGAGGTTGGGTGGTAGGATGAGTTGGTAAGCAACTAGTCCTATCCTCTCAAGGATCTCAAATGGACCCACAAATCTTGGTGCCAACTTAGAACCTTTTCCATAACGGATAGGGCTCTTACACGGGTGGACTCTCAAAAATACCTTATCTCCAATAGAAAACTACCTATCGATCCTGTGAACATCAACATACATCTTCTTCCTATCTTGAGCTATCACAACACACTCTCTAATCCTCTAAACCTACTACTCCATATCCTATAACATCTCAGGGCCAATTAGTACGCTATCCTCTTAGAAATCCTAACTTGAAGGGGTACGAAAAAGATGACCATAAAGAGCCTGAAATGGTGACATTCCTATAGAACTGTGATAGCCATTATTGTATGCAAAATCCACTAGGTACAAATAATCTTCCCAATGGGTCTATCAGTCTATCACATGCACTCTAAGAATGTCCTCAAGCACCTGATTAACTCCCTCTCTCTGACCATCAGTCTCTAGATGATATGCCAAATTGAAGTTCAGCTGAGTCCCTAAGGTATGTTGCAAGGAGGTCCATAACTCTAAAGTGAACACTAGATCTCTATCAGAGATAACCTTTCTAGGAACACCATGCAATCTGACTATATCCTTCATGAAGACTCTAGCTACTGAGGTGGTAGTATAGGATGATTGCATAGGAGGAAAATGTTCTACCTTAGTTAACTTATCCACCATGACCTTGATAGTATCATGTGTCTAATAAGTGACTGGGATTCTCACAATAAAATCCATAGTTATCATATCCCATTTCCATTCAGGAATCAAATGTGGTTGAAGGAGGCATGTTGGGTGATGATGCTTGACCTTGACCCTCTGACATTCTAGACACCTAGCCACAAAATATTCTATATCCCTCTTCATACCCAACCAAAAGTATAATTGTCATAGATTTGAATACATCTTCTTAACTCCTAGATGAGCTAAATAGGGAGCATGATGTGCTTCCTCTAGGATAACTTTTTGAAGATCACTTGAAATCGGTACATAGGTTCTTCCTTGCTGCCTTAATAATCCATCTAAATCTAAGGAATAGCCTAAGAACCTTCCTTCTAAGGACCTTCCTGACTCAATTTCAACCTTAACTTCTTGATACAAAGTATCTAGAGGAAGTATCTGCAAAATCTAACCTCTCAAATTAGTAGAGAGGGAGAGCATGGATAACCCATATCTCCTTCTTCTCAAAACATCAGATACCACATTCTCTTTATCTTCGATATATCTGAAGTTAAAATAATATTCACAAAAAAACTCCATCCATCGGTACTTCTTGGAATTGAGATTAGGTTGTGTAAATATGTATTGAAGGCTTTGGTGATCATTGTGTAACTCAAACCGATACCCCAATAAGAAGTATCTCCAATGGTTCAAGGCATGAACTACAACTCCTAACTCCAAATTGTGCATAGGGTAGTTAATCTCATGGTCCTTAAGATTTATAGACTCATAATCAATAACTCTTCCTTCTTTCATCAATATTACCCATATTCCTTCTAGGGAGGCATTAGTGCAGACCACAAAAATTTTAACGGGGTTAGGTACCACCAAAATTAGGGCACTGGTCAGTTTATTCTTAAGGATCTGAAAAGATTCTAAACATTTCTCAGTCCAAATGAACTTCTTCCCTTTCCTTTGCAAGGAAGTGATGGGATAAGCTCTTCTGGAGAATCATTGGACAAATCATCTGTAGTATCCTACTAAACCAATGAAACTACGAACCTATAAGATGTTGGTGAGGATTGGCCATTCAACTATAGCTTGTATCTTGGTGGGATCAACTACTATACCTTCTCCTTAGATAACATGACCAAGACACTTAACTTCAATTTGAAATAATTCACACTTCTCTAAGTTTGTAAATAAATGATTCTTGGGAAGGCACTGTAACACTTGTCAAAGATGTTTCTCATGTTCCTCCACTAACTTAGAGTACACCAAAATCTCATCCAGAAACATTATGACAAACTTGTCCAAGAAGGCCCTAAATACCTCATTCCTAAGACTCATGAACACTGATGGTGCATTTGTGAGACCAAAAGGTACTACAGTAAATTCATAGTGCCCATACCAAGTATGAAATATTTTTCGGTGAATGTCGACTTCGTGAATTCTTAACTTATGATAGCGCAACTTCAAATCTATCTTGTAAAATACTTTGGCTCCTTTTATTTGATCAAATAGATCATCAATCCTCAACAAAAGGTACCGATTCCTAATGGTTACTTTATTGAGATGATGATATTCAATGCACAACCTAAGTGAGCCATCCTTCTTCTTAACAAAGATATCCAAAGCTCCCCAAGGTGACACAATTGGTCTGATGAAGCCTTTTTCCAAGAGTTCTTCTAGTTGAACTTTTAACTTACTTAACTCTTGAGTGGTCATACAAGAAGGAGCTTTGGAGATGGGTTTGCCTCCTCATACCAACTCTATGCAAAATTCAATGTCTCTTTTGGGAGGCATTCCAGGTATCTTAGCTGGATAGACATCCACAAATTCTTGAAGTAAAGGGTGCTCAAGTGTTATTTCTCTATCTTCCTTGTCAGCTAATTCATTAATTATGATTGTAAGAAGTTGACATCCCTTTCTTATGCATTTCTTAAGTTGCATTGTTGAGATCATCTGCAACAATATAGGTCATTGGATTCCCACAATAATGTTGGGCTTTGCCAAATCATCTAAGCAATGAATGAGCTTCTTTCTACAATAAATCCTAGCTTTTTGATCTACTAAATAGTCCATTCTTAGGATGACTTCATATGGTCCAAGAGGTATTACTCAAAGATCAACATTGGTAGAGAAGGGTCCTAATCCCAAGTTGCAATTTTGAACACATAAATTTGTGGTCATTTTAGCCCCAGAGGCTAGCTCTTCCTACCACTTAACTCCTTTCCCTACGACCACTAGCTCGCACTTTTCTATTAAAGGAGATATGAAGGAGTCATTTTCTCTCTAGTCAAAGAGAATAGAAACATATTTACCCCTTAACAAACCTGAAGTCTCTATGAAAGTTTTCTGATGATCAGCTTATCTATTCTCTACTACGACAAATACCTTGAGAGATTGGCCAGCATCCCCCATGGTTGGTTCTGAAACTACCTAGTTTTGATTGGTGAAATTAGTACATTGAGGGCAATGAACTGCAATGTGTCCTTTTTGTCCGTAAGAATAACACCCTATATTCCTTCCAAATTTATTTGCAGGAGGTGCATTAGATTGTTGATAACCCCCCTTATTCAAATTATGAGAATTATGGGATGATGGAGGAGGAAACCTTTACTAAGTCCAATTATTGCTATAGTTCTGCGGTTGTTGAAACTTCTTATTGTAGGAGCATCTCGGGTCCTTGGAAACCTTGTATCACCAAAAACATATTTGAGTTTTATGTGTTGCTCGGTTCCTACTTTTACTGAGTTGGTTCAGTGTTGCTTAGTTTCCTTTGTTTGTCGGTGTTGGTCGGTTATCTCTCTGGCACTCAGTGATTTTACCTGGCACTCGATGATGCTTTTCTGGTGCTCAGTTTTCTTTTACACTCCTCCTTCCTCTTGCATCAGGTGGTATCAGAGCGAGCTGAGATCTAGATCTAGGTTTGCGAATATAGATTTGAAGGTTCTTTCTTGTGAAGCCCTAGTTGAATTTTTGTGGGGTAGTATATTGCGATCTGACCTACAATTGTAGAGGTTTTTCAAGATGGTTCATGGGATGTGAGATGTGGATCTAGGATTGGCAGACATGTTGAGACAAATTTATGCTAGATTAGAAGCTGTTGAAATGGCCCAAAGAAGAGGAAGACATCTCGAAGATGTTAGTGATGATGAAATTGAGGAAGAACAAGCGAATGTGGAACCTGCACCTATGATGGATCAGGGTGAGGAAAGATTCTTGAAGCCTTTGACAAGTCTAAAGTCTACACCACACTTTAATCCTCCTAAGTATAGTGGAAAATTGGACTCTAATGAATTGGTGGATTGGATCACCGAGATGGAGAAGTACTTTGAGTATGAAAATGTACCTGAGGAAAAGAAGGTGAAAATTGTAAGTACCAAGTTGAAAAGTCATGCATCCTTATGGTGGGAACATCTGCAGCTGTACAAAAAGAGGAAAGGCAAAGACAAAATCAAGGTATGGAATAAAATGGTGAGTAAATTGAAAGGAAAGTTCTTACCTTGTGATTATCAGATTAACCTAGTTAGGCAAATGCAAAGTTTGAGGCAGAAAGATAGCTTGATGAAAGGATATACTAAGGAATTCTATAGATTAGATATCAGATCCAGACATGATGAAGATGATGTGGAAAGAATTGCTAGATACCTGAATAGTTTGAGAGTTTCCATCCAAGAAGAAATTAGTATGGTTAAATTGGAGAACATTGAAGAAGCTTATCAATTTTCTTTGAAAGAAGAGGAGAAATTGAACAAAAGACATGAGAAAAGGCAAAGAGGTAGAGGTGGTAGATTCCCAAGATGAAGAGGTAGATCTTATGGTGAAAATAATAGATCTGAACCTAAAAACCTAAATCTGGATAAGGGAAAGACCGAGTGGAAAAGTGAAAGTTCATCTAGAGGCAAAGGTAGTAACTACCAAGGTGGTTATAATAGAGGTGGGTTCTGAGGAACTTGTTACAATTGTGGAGAATAAGGACATAGATCATTTGAGTGTACAAATGCAAGTAAGAAAGTTGGTAACAATAGGAATGCTTTGGTGCAAGAAGAGTCACCGAATGAACCTGAGAAGGAAAATAACTTGATGGTAAGAAGAGCACTCTAGAATGAAGGTAAAAAGGAAGATCCGGTAAGGAAAAGTTTGTTCAAGACCAGGTGTAGAGTTTCTAATCAAGTTTGGAAGGTAATCATTGACAGTTTTAGCTCAGAGAATCTGGCATCTGAGGAAATGGTCACAAAGTTGCAATTGAAAAGGTTGGAACATCTGAAGCCCTATTAGATTTCATGGATTAAAGATGAGCATACACTCTTGGTAAGTGAACAATGTTATGTGAATTTGAAAATTAGAAAGTACTATGATAAGGTGTAGTGTGATATCATGCCTATGGATTTTTGTCATATTTTGTTGGGTAGACCTTGGCAATATGATAGACATGCTATATATGATGGGATATTGCATAAGTATACTATTTTGGCTTATGGAAGAAGAAAAATCTTGTTACCTTTGATTGAAGAACCTATTAGTAATTTTTTCACATCTGTGAAAGTTTTCTTGATGGAAGGAAGAAAGTTTAATAAGGATTTGAAGAAGAATGATGTACGTTTTGCTATGATTCCTAACAAACTGAGTAAGAAAACATAGGATAGTGTTCTTGAGGAGATTGATAAGTTACTCATCGAGTACAAAGATATCATTTTTTATAATGTACCTAATGGTTTTCCATTGAAAAGAAGCATTGATCATTGTATGGATCTTATCCCTGGAGCTAGTTTACCGAATAAGGCACCTCATCGGTTGACACCTATTGAGAATCAGGAATTGAACTGACAGATTCAAGACTTGTTGGAGAAAGGTTTGATCAGAGAAAGTTTGAGTCCTTCTGTAGTACCTTTTGTATTGGAACCTAAGAAGAATGGACAATGGTGAATGTGTACTGATTCCAGAGAAATCAACAAGATAATAGTGAATTATAGGTTCTCTATACTGAGAATGGATGATATAATGGATAGTTTGACTAGAGCAAAGTATTTTACCAAGATTGATTTGAAAAGTGGGTATCATCAAATCAGAATCAGAGAAGGTGATGAATGGAAGAATGCTTTCAAGGAAAAAGAAGGTTTGTATGAGTGGTTGGTTATGCCTTTTGGTTTAACTAATGCACCGAGTACATTTATGAGGTTGATGAATGAAGTTTTGAAGAAATTCTTGGGTAAGTTTGTGATTGTATATCTTGATGATATTTTGATATTCAGTAAGACCAAAGAAGAACATTTGTTGCATGTTAGACAAGTTTTGCAGAGATTGAAAGAACAAAAGTTGCTGATAAATCTAAAAAAGTGTTCATTCATGAAAGAAGAGATTGTGTATTTGGGATTTGTAATTCCAGCTGATGGTTTGAAAATGGATCCTGAAAAGGTTGAAGCTATTTTGAATTGGCCTACACCTGAGAATGCTAGTGAGGTAAGATCATTTCATGGTTTGGAAAGTTTTTACCAAAAGTTCATTAGGAATTTTAGTTCAATTTGTAATGCTATGACTAAGACTATGAGAGGAGACAAAAGAGAATTCATGTGGATACATGGAGCTAATAAATTTTTTGAGACTCTAAAGCATAAGGTTGCTGAATTGCCTGTTTTGGCATTGCCTGATTTCAATAAGGTATTTCAAGTGGAATGTGATGCAAGTGGTAGTGCAATTGGAGCTATGTTGAGTCAATAAGGTAAACATGTTGCTTTCTTTAGTGAAAATTTGAATGATGCAAGGAGAAAATATTTTGTGTATGATCAAGAATTCTATCCTATTGTTCAAGCCTTGAAGAAATGGAGACATTATTTGATGCCAAGTGAATTTGTGTTGTATACCAATCATAAGGCTTTAAAGTATTTAGGGATTCAAAATAATTTGAATCAGGGACATATGAAATGGGTTGAGTACTTGCAGAGTTATACATTTGTGATAAAGCATAAGAGTGCAGTCACTAACTGAGCTGCTGATGCATTGAGTAGAAGGAGATCTTTGATGATCGAGATGAAAATTCAAGTTCTTGGTTTTGATGAGATGAGACATTCTTATGAAGTTGATCCTGATTTTTCTGAGCTGTGGAGAAAGTGTAGATCACCTATTCAAGATCAATAGAGTACTAAATGGGAAGAATATTTTATTCAAGAAGGTATGTTATTTAAAGGTATTCAATTGTGTATACCGAGAGGACCAATGAGAACTAATTTGATAAAAGAGAAACATAGTAGTGGTTTGGCTGGACATTTTGGAATTGATAAGACATTGAATCTTCTTAAGGAGAAATAATTTTTTCCACAGTTGTATAAAGATGTTTAGAAATTTGTGAAAAGTTATGGAGTTTGTCAAGTTGCAAAAGGAGTAAGTCAGAATACTGGATTGTATACACCAATTGTTGTTCCTAAGAAACCTTGGATTGACATCAATATGGATTTTGTTCTTGGCTTACCAAAGACAATAAGAGGTAATGATTATATATTTGTTGTTGTGGATAGGTTTCCTAAGATGGAACATTTTATACCTTGTAGAAAGACATCAGATGTAGTACATGTAGTAGATCTTTTCTTTAAGGAAATTGTCAGATTGCATGGATTACTAAGGACTATTATCTCTGACCGAGACAGTAAATTTGTTGGATACTTTTGGAAGACCCTTTGGAAGAAGTTTGGCACTGAGTTGAAATATAGTTCTACATTTCACCCACAAACTGATGTACAGAAAAAAGTTGTGAACAGAAGTTTGGGAAATCTTTTGAGATGTTTAGTTGGAGACACACTGAGTAATTGGGATTTTGTGTTGGCACAAGCAGAGTTTGCATACAATAATTCAGTGAATAGGAGTACTAGAAAAACACCTTTTGAGATTGTCAATGGCATATAGCCGAGAGGCATATCAGATCTGAGAGACATTGTTGATAAAAGAAAGAGAAATGTTGAAGGAGTAAAATTTGCTGAGTACATGAAGACATTGCATGAAGATGTAAAATTTAAGCTGGAAAAGAGTAATCAGAAATACAAAGACAAAGCTGACAGATCAAGGAGACATAAGACTTTTGATGTTTGTGATGAAGTGATGGTTCATTTGAAGAAAGGCATATTTCCCATTGGAACATATGGGAAGCTGAAGATGAAAAAGTTTGGACCTTGCAAGATTTTGAGAAAATTTGACGGTGGAAACGCATAGGAAGTTGAGTTACCTGATGACATGGATATTTCACCTATATTCAACATTGCTGATTTGTATGAGCATCATGAACCTAATGAAGACATGGTAGTACTAACAGAGTATCCTAAGAAGTAGACAGAAGAAGTTGAGAATATTTTGGAGCAAAGAATTGGCAGAAGTACAAGAGGAAAACAATATATGGAGTATCTGGTAAAGTGGAAGAATAGACTGATTGAAGATAGTTCATGGATTTCAAAGTTTGAGTTGGATGTAGCTTGAATCATACCTATTTCATGATTTGGAGAGTCATTTCAAATAACCCTAGGTGTTTGATGCAGGAGCATCTTAGGTCCTTGGCAATCCTGTGTCACCAAAAACATATTTGAGTTTGTTTGTGTTGCTCGGTTCCTGCTTTGACTGAGTTGGCTCATTGTTTCTTAGTTTCCTTTGTTCACCGGTGTTGGTTGGTTATCTCTCATGCACTTGGTGATTTTCCCTAGCGCTTGGTGATGCTTGTCTGGCACTCGGTTGGCTTTACCTACCAACAAGTTTCTTTTGAGTTTCTATTGAGGCTGACTTGTGCATTTAATTTGGGTCACAGATTTAATGTTGGAATCCATCATTGGGAAGCATGTGGTCCCAGATCTAACTGTTCCTTCCATTGATTTTGGATCTGAAGGCTGACACGGTTTGATAGCCTTTTGTATAAATGTAGTTTTTTGGTTTAGAGTTGAGTGAGTTTTGATAAGAGATAGGAAATAGAAGATTAGAGATTATTTGCAGATCCTTGCATGTTTGAGGACTTCTATAATTTATTGTAATATCTAGCCAAAACCAGGAAGGCCTTATAGCCCAGCATGGTGGATTAGGTTAGGGTGTACTAGTTCTAGCCCCTCCTCCTTCCTCTTGCATCATTTCCCATTTCTTTGGTTGTTATTGTGGAATTTTATTTTTATGGAAGTTCTGCCCTCCTTTAAAGGATGATTGTTGGTTCTTAGAGTTGGAATTTCCTTGCTCAAATTTTCCTTCAGAACCTGACCCAATATTGAAGGTTTGGCCACTAGAATAGCCAATTTTCCCCTTAACCTTTTTTTCACTAGGAATGCCTTAGTGATAGCATCCCAGAGATTTTCAGGTTCTAAGACTGGCACATCTCCTGATAGATGACTATTCAAACCTCTAATGAAATGTTGTACTAGAATGGGGTTGTCATCTTTATAGCATGAGAAAGGCTTAAGTTCATAGAATTTCCTTTCATATTCTTCCATTGTCATGTTGGGTTATTTTAGGTGGTGAATTATTTTGCCCTTCCCTATCTCCACTGATCGGACATGAATTGGTCCTTTATTTTGAACTACAATTGATCGAATATCTAAGATGAACTGAAGAACTGTGATTAGAGATCACCAAGCACTGAAATGATATGAAGATGAATAAATTAGTAATATGTTTTCATTGATGTCAACTAACCTTGATAATACTTATCATATAAATTACAAACATCTAAACAATATGTTGATGAGGAAAAGATGAAGAACAAAGTTATCTACATATGGAAAAGATGGATATGATAGAGAAGGAAAAGATAAACATTGGGTAATCTACTTGATGAGGCTATGACTATATATTGTTGACTTGATTATGTTTCATTAACCTATCTTGAAGAAGAAATTAAAAATTGGACAAGACAATGTGGTCGGTAATTGAAGTTTTTAGTATACACCGAGCCAGTGCTGTGTATATTGAGTGAAAGTATTAATTGAGCTAGTCTAACTAGTTATCACTGACACATTTCTTTGTTAACCGAGCATGGATGAAAATATTAAATGCTAAGGTTAGCTGACAGAATATGATGAGCTGGATCTGTTATGATTTTAGGATAAAATTTGTTTTAAGATCCATGACTGACAAAATTTGAAGAGGATCTAAAGGATGAAATTGAATACATCTACCGAGGGATGTTTAAGTAGAAAAAATGGATGAATGAGATTAAGCAGAAAAATCTGATGGATGAGAAGAAAACATTTTACTTGTCTATTTAAGAGACACGAGTTTCATTATTGAAACATGTTGTAGGAAGAAGAAAACTGCATAGAATATGCATGAAAGACAAGTTTCATGCATTTCTGATAAGACTAGTTATTGAAGAGCTGAGTTGCATAGTTATTACCGATTATCAGAGAATCATTTACCAAGAAAATTAAGTTGATAAATTGAAGGAAGTGAATTTATTAGGGATCAGAGGATTATTTGTAAAGGGCTTAGCATAAATTTGAATATCTATAAATAAGTTGTATTTGAATCAGATCATTATTCTATCAGTTTTACCATTGATTTAGAAAATCTCTTAACCAAGTGGACTTCACAGTCTTATATTCTACCCTATGACATTCTACCGAATGTAAAGTGTTATCGTATTGACCCCATAGTGAATGTTGGTCAGAAGTTAATGGTTAGTGTTAAATCCTCTAACAAGGTCACACCTAACAATGTGTATTGTAACCTTTAACTGGGTTGGCTCTTCACCGAGCTCACTTTAGAAGAGTAAAATTTTTGGCTTACCAGTCCCAGGTGGTTTTTCCTTTAATAGGGTTTCCATGTTAAATCATTGTGTTATGTGTTTGATGTTATGATTGGTTTGCTTTCATAATTTACATGTTACATAATTGATTTAGTGGGTAATCACATTGGAATATTTATTGGAAATCGGTAAAGGCACGGAGACAGATTAAGTTCATATGTTACCGAGCTGCATATTTTGTTTAAATTATTTTGTGAAGTTCATCTTTGTATTTGGGACTGAGGATAACTAATTCACCCCCCCTCTCAGTTATTCTAACAATTGGTATCAAAGTAGTATTGGTTGCTTGGAATAGAGTTTTAAGGACTTGAGCATAAAGATCACAAGATTTATAAGAGGGAAGTGTCGAAGCTAAACAAGGGGAACTTTAGTACATGGCAAAGTAGCATGAGACTTCACATATTTGGAATTGGAGATTCTGCAATACACTTACTGGACAATGGCTACATTCAACCACCGAATGGACCTTTAACTCTTGATCAACTAAAAGATCAACATGAACACAACATGACTATGATAGAGCTTGTTGCTGCTCTATCTGATGCTGAATTTGAGGATGTCAAAGACTGCACTACAACAAAGGAGATGTGGGATAAACTTGCACTAGTTCATGGTGGTGATGTGAATGTGATGAGAGCCAGAGTTGAAAGTTTGAGAGGTCAGTTTTATGACATGAAGATGAAGGAAGGAGAAAATATCACATAATACTCAAATAGAATCAAAGAGGTAGTCAATGCTGTTTGAGGAGCAGGTGAACTATTGATGAAGAAACTGTGATAAGTAAGATACTGAGAACCTTGATTCCTATCTATGCAATCAGAATATCAACTATTCATGAAATGAGGTCTATACCTAATAATACTCTTACTCTTGATAGTTTGATTGGTAAGATGACAATTGTTGAGTTGAATAAATTTGTTAATAGTGTTGTACTGAATGTTGAATCTGCATTTATGTCAACTCTTAAGATCAGTAAATCTAGCAGTAAGAAAAATATAAAGAATGAAAGTGATAGTAACATTGATGATGAGCTTGATGAACTTGAAGCACTAATGGCTCGGAGACTGTATAAAGGTAAAGGAAGATATATAGGAAAGTTACCTTTAGCTTGCTTTAATTGTAAAGAAGTTGGCCATATTGCTACTAGGTGCCCTAATAGGAAAGAACAAGACAAAGACTGAGCTAATGATGAAAATTTTGGGAGAAGGAACAACAACTAGAATAACAGAGAAAACTGATAGTATAAAAGAGACAACCAAGAATACAAAGATAAAGGTAAGAAAGCTTGTTACCTTGTAGATGATGATGATATTGAGACTGACACATATGATGATGTTGAGGTAGTATTTGTGGCATTGAACAAAGATTTTGAAGAAGAGGAAAGGTATGTAGAAACATCACTTATCTCTAAAGTTAGTAAGAATGATACATGGACCATAGATAGTGGTTGTACACATCACATGATCGGTGATGAAGATAAATTTGAGCATCTTGAACATTATAATGGAGGATCAATAAAAATGGGAAATGATAAACCTTGTTTTGTAAAAGGAAAAGGATCAATCTTGTTGAATGATAGAATTAGATGTGACAATGCATACTGGGTAAAAGGACTTAATTACAATTTACTAAGTGTAACACAATTGAACAATTCAGGGAACTGAGTTGCATTTGAGAAAAAAAAGGTGAAGATCTATGATGACAATGGAACACTTGTTGGTAGAGGAGGACAATCAAAACGTAATTTTTTTTATCTTGATACTACTGAGACTTCTTATTTAATGGTGAAAAATGAAGATGCATGGTTGTGGCATAAAAGGTTATGTCATCTAAATTTTGATAACATGATTAAGATCAGTAGAAAGAGAAAAGTTAGGGGATTTCCTAGACTTGCAAAGCATGATCATGTTATGTGCAATCAATGTTAGAAAGGGAAGATGACAAAATCTAGTTTCAAAAGTAAGGACTTTACATCTAAAGGAATTTTGGAGTTGGTTCACACCGACTTATGTGGTCCTATGAGAACTCAGAGCTATTATGGAGATAGATACTTTATTTTGTTTGTTGATGACTATACTAGATTGATGATTGTTATGTTCTTAAAAGAAAATTTTGAGGCATTTAAATTGTTCAAATGGTATAAAAAAAAAATTTCAAAAGAAACTGGGAAAGTATTGAAATGATTAAGATATGATAGAGGTGGTGATTTTATTTATGATTAATTCACTAACTATTGTAATGAGAATGGAATCAAAAGGTAGGTTTCTGCACCGAGAACACAACAACAGAATGAGATTGCTGAAAGGAGGAACATATCAATTGTGGATTGTGCTAGAACCTTGATGATAGAGAAAAATGTTACACAAATGTACTGGAGAGAAGTAGTTAGCACTGCAGCATATGTCCTGAACTGAGTTCAACTAAGAAAAGACACAAACAAGACACCTTATGAGTTATGGTTTGGATACACACCGAGTGTAATTTATTTTAGAATTTTTTGGTAGTAAGTGCTTTATTCCGAAAGATGATAGAAATGGTAAATTTGACTCCAAAGGTGATGAAGGTTTATTCTTAGGTTATTCTACTAAGATTAAAGATTACAAATTCTTGAATAAGGTTACTAATAAGATGGTGGAAAGTGCTAATGTGAAAGTAGATGAATTTCATGAAAAGAATGATGAAGAAAGCATGAAGGAACTGAAAGACTATGGTAGGTTTACTTACATTGAAGATCCAAAACATCTACCAAAGCCGCAGGCTAAGTCTACCGAGCATCAAGAAAATGCTACTGACAGTCAGCAAAAGAACACCGACAATCAACAAGAAGCTACCAAGCAGAGAAATGAACCTAAACTAAATGATGAACAGAGGAGAGAGAAAGTACTAGAAACATTTATAAGAAGACACCATCTAGAGAATCAAATCATTAGAGATAAACAATCTGGCATGATGACCCAAAGTAAGTTAAAACAAAACACATGTTTAGTTTGTGAGTTTGAACCAAAAACTATTAAAGATGCACTTGATAATGAAGAATGGATAAATGCTATGAATGAAGAAATAGAACAGATTGAAAAGAATAAAACATGGACATTGGTACCTAGACCAAAAGATAAACATGTTATTGGTACTAAGTGGATTTTCAAGAATAAGTTGAATGAAAATGGAGAAGTTACAAGAAATAAAGAAAGACTTTTTTGCAAAGGATATGCACAAGAAGAAGGTATAGACTATGGTGAAACATTTGCACCTATTGCAAGACTTGAAGGAGTTTGGATACTACTTGCTTATGCTACACATAAAGGATTTGAGGTATATCAAATGAATGTGAAATCAGCATTTCTGAATGAAATTCTTGAAGAGGAGGTCTACATAGAACAACCAGAAGGGTTTGTTGATCCAAATCAGAGAGACATGGTATGTAGACTGCACAAAGCTTTATATGGACTGAAACAAGCACCGAGCGCATGGTATGAAAGACTGCATGCTTATTTAATTAGTATTGGATTTTTTAGAACCAGTGAAAATAGTAATATGTATATGAAAGGAGATTTAGATGGTAACATTTTGATTGCTGCTATATTTGTTGATGATATAATCTTTGGTGGACAAGATCAAATCTATAAGTCTTTTGCTGATGAACAAAAAAAGGAGTCTGAAATGTCAATGTTTGGAGAAATTAAATTATTTTTGGGATTACAGATTATACAACAGAGTGATGGGATTTTCATCACACAATCAAAATACATTAAGGAGGTATTGAAGACTTTTGGCATGGAGGATGCTAAACCAATAGGAACACCGATGGTGATTGGCTACAAATTTACTAAGGATGATGAATCTACAAAAGTGAATCGAACATTATATTGATCTATGATTGGGAAACTGATGTATGTTGTACATAGTAGGCCTGACATTACACAAGCAGTTGGGATTGTGGAAAGATTTTCTGCCAATCCTAAGAATTCAAACATGGTTGTAGTAAAGTGAATTATGAGATATCTGAAAAAGACAGAAGACTATGGCTTATGGTATTCAAAGAAAGGAAAATTTGAATTGATAGTATACACCAATGTAGATTGGGCTGGAAATATAGATGACTGGAAGAGCACAACTGGTGGAGCATTCTTTTTAGGAGATAAGCTTGTGACTTGGATTAGCAAGAAACAAGCATGTATCTCTCAGTCTACTATTGAAGCAAAGTATGTTGTTGCTGCTACAAATTATTCTAATATTGCTTGGATCAAACAAGTACTAGAAGGTATGAATGAGGTAATCACTAAGCCGGTGATTATATATTGTGATAATACCAATGCTATAAATATTTCAAAAAATCTTGTGATGCATTCTAAAACAAAGCACATATCTATTAAGTATCACTACTTAAGAGAACAAGTTCAAGAAAAGCAAGTCAAATTGGAATTTGTAAAATCTAAGGAGAAAATTTCTAATATCTTTACTAATCCATTACCAAAGGATACATTTGAATACTTGAGGACTAGACTTGGGGTCTATCCCTTGTCTATTGGTCACTAAGGTGACCAAAAGGCTACATCAACCTATTCTTATTAGAAGATCATTCATGTTGATGCAGACAGCTCACACTTTGGATTTTTGTCTAAAGTTGTGAAAGATTGAAGAGATTGAAAATTACATTTGTACAATCAAGATACTGATAAGCACAAAGAGATTTACTTGGCTATTTAGAGCTATTATATTTTTTCTTTGGCATTGTTGTTAAAGGGAGAGAAATTATAATGAAAATCATGGAGAGATGACTACAAACAGGGAGATAAAATTAGAGAAGTAAATTAGTATGGAGAAGAATCAGAAAAAGGGAGATTTTGAATATTTTTTGTTGAGAACAAGAACTTGAGAACTGAAAAGATCTAATACGCAGGGAGAGCTTGCATGTAAATGTATGTTATGTTTTGTAGTGATTAACATATTAAATATCAAGATAGGTAGAGCTTACTGAGATACAAAATTTACTTACATAGTTGTAGATCACATGTTTGGTATGTGTATGGCATATTTTCATTTTACTTGTGTTTCCATCAATGCCAAAGGGAGAGATTGTTGAACTACAACATATTGAATATCTGAGATGAACTAAAGAACTGTGATTAGAGATCACTGAGAACTGAAATGATATGAAGATGATTAAATCAGTAATATGTTGTCATTCATGTCAACTAACCTTGACAATACTTATCATGTAAATTACAAACATCTAAACAATATGTTATCTACATAAGGAAAAGATGGATATGACAGAGAAGGAAAACGTAAACATTGGGTAATATAATTGATGAGGCTATGACTGTATATTGTTGACTTGATTATGTTTCATTAACCTATCTTGAAGAAGAAATTAAAAATTGGACAAGACAATGTGGTCGGTAATTGAAGTTTTCAGTATACACTAAGCCAATGTTGTGTATACTGAGTGACAGTATTAACTGAGCTAGTCTAACTAGTTATCACCGATGCATTTCTTTGTTAACCGAGTATGGATGAAAACATTAAATGCTAAGGTTAGCAAACAGAATATGATGAGTTGGATTTGTTATGATTTCAAGGTTAAGGATAAAATTTGTTTTAAGATCCACGACTGACATAATTCAAAGAAGATATAAAGGATGAAATTGAATACATTTACCGAGGGATGTTTAAGCATAAAAAATGGATGAATGAGATTAAGCGAAAAAATTTGATGGATGAAAAGAAAATGTTTTACCTATCTATTTAAGACACATGAGTTTCATTATTGAAACATGCTAAGGGAAGAAGAAAACTACACAGAATATGTGTGAAAGACAAGTTTCATGCATGCCTGATCAGACTAGTTATTGAAGAACTAAGTTGCGGAGTTATTACCGAGTATCAGAGAATCATTTATCAAGAAAAGTAAGTTGATAAATTGAAGGAAGTGAATTTATTAGTGATTAGAGGATTATTTGTAAAGGGCTTATCATAGATCTGAATATCTGTAAATAAGTTGTATTTGAATCAGATCATTACTGTATCAGTTTAACCATTGATTCAAAAAATATCTTAACCGAGTGGACTTAACAGTCTTATATTCTACCCTATTACATTCTACTGAATGTAAAGTGTTATCTTGTTGACCCCATAGTGAATGTTGGTCAGAAGTTAATGGTTAGTGTTAAATCTTCTAACAAGGTCACAACTAACAGTGTGTATTGTAACCTTTAATAGGGTTGGCTCTTCACCAAGCTCATTTTAGAAGAGTGAAATTTTTGGGTTACCGGTCCCAAGTATTTTTTCCCTTAATAGGGTTTCCACGTTAAATCATTGTGTTATGTGTTTGATGTTATGATTGTTTTTCTTTCATACTTTACATGTTGCATAATTGATTTAGTTGATAATCACATTGGAATATTTACTAGCAATCGGTAAAGGCACAGAGACAAATTAAGTTCATATGTTATCGAGTTGCATATTTTGTTTAAATTTTTTTGTGAAGTACATCTTTGTATTTGGGACTGAGGATAACTGATTCACCCCCCCTCTCAGTTATTATAACACTTAAAGATCTCTAGGAACAATTCCCATGAAATAGTGTTAATGGTGACTTGGAGTTTGTCCTCTTCCATGCGACACTAAGTAGATGCAAATTTTCTTAGATTAATAATAGCACATCTATCCTTGACATTACTGCTAAAGGGGTGCATAGAGAAACACCCCTTAAGGTCAAAGAACCATGTTTCCACTGTAGATCCCCCTTCATTGCCATAGAAAAGTAGTACCTTTACCTTGAGAAAGTCCCTCATGTGAGAGGTATCCCTATGACATAGCTTTCCTTCTCCTAGGTCTCCTATCCCTTTCCCTATCTTGATGATGAGCTTGGTTTTCCTTCTTCAAAATTGATTCTATTTTCAAGCTTTTCAAGTCTATGCAAGAGTTGTTGCATAAGTTGTCTAAGTTGGGCTCCTTCTGAGTCATTACTTTGACTCTCATCCCTATGGTTATATTTATTACATTCTCCCTCATATTCCCCATGGGAACTCTCTGGGAAAGATCTCGAGGAAGATTCTTGAATTCTATCCTTAGCTCTTCCACAGGTGATGAGAGGCATCCTAGTAGAGTGGTGCAAAATAGGTTTTGGGTATCTATATTTAAATGAGTATTCATTGTGTTGAAAAGTTTAATTTTAAAATTAAATAGACCCTGATCTCCCAGTGTAGCAACTAGGGCTCTAATACCAAATGTAATGTCCCCGCCAGGGAACCCAAAAGGAATCAGGTCTTTTAACCTAAAATTGCAACTAAATTTATTTTTTCTAACATTATATCATTTCATTCCATTATTACATTCATAATACATTCCTTAAGGTAAACTTATTGATTTCATTTACCAATATATAAGCATTGCATTTCATTACTATTCAAATTGAATTCCATTTCCTTTTCTTTTACTTTTGCATTTTAGAAATTAAGAGAAAGAGTAAGAAAGTAATATTTCATTTGAAACTATAACTCTACTTCCTATTTCATTTTCATTTCTTTTTCCTACACATTGAATAAGTATCATTTTCAATTTCAATTAAACCGTAACATTTTGATACTGCTTTTCATTCCACATAGAAGAGATAGAGGAGATATTTCAACATTACACTTTTCATTTCAACTTTTGAACTTTCAAATAACATCCCTTGAAAACCCTTAGAACTAACCCTCTCTGATTACATTGCTTTGTTCTTTCAAATAAAATTTATGATAATGAATCCAATTACAATAATAAGTACATGAATGTCCCAAAGGCTTTACAAAACTATCTTTACATCTTCATTTTCAATAGCACATGATACAAAATTGAGAGATCTTTATCATTGCATGAAAACTGAACGCATCCAAGCCATAAAGCATGAATGGTACCTCAAAATATATTTGACACTCAACCATGTGAAACTAGTGAAGTTACACCCCCCGTAATAGGAGAAAAAACCAAGATACTCAAAAGGCCTAAAGAAACCTAGGGATTCATTAAATAATAACTTGAAAACAAATACAAAACATAACAAGTTATCACTTTACTATACACAGGGTTTAGGTTCCTAACATACCATCTAGGTGAGTGTCATCACATATCTTACATATTAGGATCCACCCTGAAAACCATGTAACCTGGTCCCCCCTTTATGAATAGGGATGTGGACCCTATAAGTTACCTATGGTCCTGGTACTCCAACAGGACTATGTGGACTTAATTATGTGTCTTTCATTATCTTTTGAAACCCCCATTTCCCAAGTTCATTATTAGGTTATCACTTTTTACCAAATCACCCATAAGATCATCTAGAAACCATTTTAGGGTTCCAACACCTCTGATGAGCCACTCACCTAGGGTACCTAGTCCCCTACCCACATACACAAAACAAGAAACCATAAATTACTTCAAAAAGATTCATCTTGCAGGTCTAGGGAACCCTCTTATGCACTCAGGCCACTAGAATGAGTCCTAGCCTCATAATATGAATACAAGCATAATCCAAGTACTAAAATAACATAATTAACATCTTATAATGCCAAAAAATCATATATGGACAATCATAAGTGATACTAATTGCATCCCAATTATAAGGAACAAGTTATAAAGGTCAAAAACCCAAAAACTATCAATTTTGAGCCCTTAGAACCTACTAAAACCCCAAACAACATACTATAACTACCCATACAAAAATGTAGGCATGCTCATACAAAATTTTACCAAGTGTCATATGGATACTAGTACAAACTCGTGCGACATTCTAGGATGCTCATACAAGACTATACCCAAAACTTCCTGGAAATGCCTGAAACTGAGATTGTAAAGTGTGGAGAGTGCCTGGGAAAGGTTCCCTGAGCTCTACTCAATGAACGGACCCCAATACTGTGTGTGTGAAAATTATAGTGTGAAAATTATACCTGATCTGTAAACACAACACTCAGTAAAACATTAGAGGTTAGCTATAATCAAAATCGTGCAAAATTGAAAGCTATCTAACCAAGCGATTTACTGCCTTCTAATAGGTGCGAGATTAATGTTCTCAGATTGTAATCGAGATCAGTGACCTAGACGACACCTAAATGAAGGATTTGAATGCAAAAGATGGATATGAAATTGAATGCAATTAATCTATATTTTTGATATTTTCTATGCAATAAGAATGAAAACTTGATATGAATCTATGCTAATATGAAAAACTTGATATGAAATGAATGCTAAATGATCTAACAATGAAGATTCTAACAATGATATGAAAACTATGAAATTCTATGCTAAGATATAAAAACTATGCAATTGAAATTGATCTCACAAAGCTTTGAATTCGCAAGTTGATTCCTCAGCCTCTAATTCTCCAGCGTGATTGTGCAAAATATGAGATGATTTGTGAAGAGTTGAGCCTTTAATTTATAGAAATCCAGGGCTTTGGAGGTGCATGGGAAAAAGCCATAAATCACTCAAATAACTCAACTTGATTTTTGAGTTATTTTTAAATAAAAGATAATTAACTCACAAAAACATGCAAAAGCTAAGTTTTAACTCAAAATAGAGTTTAGCTTTAATTGATAATTGATAGTTCTTTGCTTTTATGATTGTGCATGTTTTATTTATGAATTAATTTAATAATAAAGTGATTTATTTCCAACTTAACTGCTTTTTTTAAAAATAAAACAATTGATTTATGGGTTAATCAATTATTTAATCAAACTTTTATTAAAAATTATATTATTAAATAATGACAACTTGCTTTAATTAATTAAATAAGAATTTAATCAATTATTCATATGATATTAGATTTATTGTCAAAATTAAATAATACAATTAATAATAGATATAATTAAATTTAATTACATAATTAAGTGGCAAATATTAAATCTAATTAATTAAATATGAAAATATTCAATTAATCAAACTTTAGGATAAATGTGATTTATTGCCAAATAATTATAAAATTAAAGATAATTAAGATAATTAGGAATATTACTAGGAATATTCCCCGATGCAAAATTTAAGATAATCAATTAGATTTGATGATGTTTAGATGGTGTATAAGGTTAGGACTTTGATGTCGATTTCGTTCGAATTTGTCGATGTAGGAGATTAATGAACTTATAGCCCATTTTTGGGGTATTACATTTTGCCCCTCTTTGAATTACTGTGTGAAGTGCAGTGGTTCAAAGATAGTCTGTGTTTGATAAAGATATGAAACTGATTCAAAAGATAAACCGATCTCAAGATAGAAACCGATTGAAAGATATTGAGATAGGAGTTGATTGATATTGAATTAAGATGGAGATAATAGGTCTTGAATGACCAAAGATAATGTTCACTGTAGCAGCAAATGAACCTATGATTGCGAAAAAGTGTCAAAATGCCTGATTCTAAACCTTAGGATTGATAAGAAGTGAGTGACCCGTTCTAGACTCGATTGTCTTAGAAGAACTAGCAAGTATCACATCCAAACCCTTCAGTTGTCGAAGAACCAAGGAAAGAACACTATGATCTGATGGTTGCAAAAACTGATACAGTTTACAAGATTAGGAGAATACCAGATTGATATGGATCGATGAATCTGATATGCCCCAAGTGATGATAGATTTGCCCCGAGCGATGAGGTCTTTTTTTTTTGATGAATCAGTAACTAGACATGATTGTTTGTCTTGATCACTGATGAAAGATATTGATAGACTTGATCGATAGAATTTGATTTACAGACTTTGAATGATGTGCAATACCATGCCCCCTTCAGGATTAAAATTGAAATCTGACAAGAAAAGTCAGCGTTATAGTTTAGAAGCATGTTAATTGATTTGAGAAGTGGTTATACACGTCCGAGAACGCATTCTGCATCGTTTGGAGGTCCTAAAAGACCAAGTTTGACTAGGTTTGACCATGAGTTGACCAAGGTTGACCAAGTTGAAATTTTGATAGTTTGATGAAAGATAATCAGTTGAGTTGAATACTAGATTTCTGCTATGATCAAAGGTCGAATATGCAAGCAATTAATAATATGAATGATCTCAGATTTGAATTTTGATCCCGAAAAAGGATTCTACTTGCTGCTTCGTTGGAGGAACCTTCGTGTGAGATTCAGCTCTTGTTAGATTTGAAGAATTGATATGAAGAATTGTTTAAGCTTTGAAGTTCGTTTAGTCATTGTGAGATCTTGCAAACATGCAAAATGAAATGAGACATGCAAAATGAAATGCAACCTAAGACCTAGGACCTAGTCACTGATCACGTGTCGATTTGTTATCATCATTGAACTTTTTAGGTAACCGGATAAATCAATACAATGCCCACTAGCCATGAAACCATAGACATATGAATATCGATTTGTATGCGCAAGAATCAATACAACACCCACTGGTCAAACAACCATGGATATATGAATATTGATTTTGTTTTCGAAATGTCGGATTAAATATAAGCATCAAGGCACAAACGCCAAGATGACCTGAATATCATGTCCATTTTGATATAGCAATTTGTACAAGCATCAAAACATAAACGTTGTGATGACCTGAGTACGCCTTGCATTACAAACACATCAAACAGTCAAGAGATCATTCTAAATCCAATGTGAATTACCCGTAGTGACCCTTTATCGTTCACATCCTTAGGCAAGATTGCGTTCACAGTAGGAGAAAGAACTTACTCAAAAAGATAATAGTTAGATCAAACATCTTTGAATTTTTTTTGGGTATCAATGGTCGAGGTACGCATGGCCATCCAATTCGAGATAGAGGCTCTTACAGTCGGACACCATTTCAATCCAGAATTTCCAAAGCTGTTAGATTTTCACATACAAGCAGAAGACAAAGAAAAGATTATGCCCCCAGTCATCACTCTCTAAATCCTATAAAAGACATCATCGAAGAGCTCAAAGGGACACAATATGCAAAAATCTCAATGCGAATCAGTAAGCCTACAAGGAGATAAAAGCATGAAAAGCACAGATTGTTTTCAGTTGAGTTTTGATGTTTGATTGTTGTTGATGCAAAATCCTTTCTGGAGACGAGACTGACTGACTGACTCAACTTGAAGCTTCAAAGGACTCTGAGTGGATATGACACGTCTAAGATACATGGGAGACCATAGGATATGACATTGATTGCCCCCAAGTGTGAACATTGATAGGATGCAAACGCTTGAGCTGGTTGGTGTACAGGCCGACTTATTGAAAACTGGAAATGCAGGAACAAATCGGGAGATATGTACAAACTAAAGCAAGACTGAAAGCTGGGAAAGACCAAGATTGTGCTGATAGATGGAGCATTTTGGAACAAGTGGTGCCCGTTTGCCGAGTTTTCAACATCTTGGTAGAGATTCTATTTTTGCTACCGAGGTGCCTGTTTCCAGGTTTTCACCAAGGCACTTTTTTTTCTTTTTTTTGTATTTTTCATTTTTTCAATTTTTTTGTACTTTTGATATTATTTGATTTTTTTGTGAATCATCAAGGCGCCTATTGCTAGGTTTTCACCAAGATGTTCATTTTTTCAGGACTTTTTCCGATTTTTAAGATTTTTTTCAGGACATTTTACCAAGCACTAAATGCCTTAGGCGTAGAATTTCTTCAGATGGAGAACGTTGATTGGTTCTCGGAGTTGTTCTCCTTCAGTCGTTGAGAGTTGATAGGCACCAGAGCCAAAAGTAGCAGTGATAACAAAGGGACCTAACCAATTGGGTTCGAACTTCCCCTTGCGTTCTCGATGTGATTGATTTTTAAGATTTTCTCTCAACACTAGATCACCAACCTGAAATTCTCTATGTCTAACTTTCTTGTTGTAGCCTCTAGACATTCTTTTCTGATACACTCTGAGATGATCATACGCTACTTGTCTACGCTCATCTAGTAGCTCAAGTTCTTGTAACCTTGACACTCTGTAGTCTTCATCAGTGACAAGTCCATGCATTCTGATCCTGAGTGATGGGATTTCAACCTCAATAGGCAGTACCACTTCAGACCCATAAACTAAAGCAAAAGGTGTAGCCCCTGTAGGCGTTTTGATACTAGTTCTGTATGCCCAGAGAGCTGGATTGATCATCAGATGCCAGTCTCTTCCTGTTTTATTCACTGTTCTGTGCAAGATCTTCAGAAGATTTTTGTTTGAAGCCTCATCTTGTCCGTTCCCTTGAGGATAGTAGATAGATGACCAATGTTGAGTAATTTTGAACTTGGCACATAAGTCATCTAGGTCCTTGTTTTTGAATTGTCCCCCGTTATCTGTGATTATAGAGTGAGGGATCCCATATCTGCAAATGATGTAATTCAGGATGAACATAGAGATCTGTTTCCCCGTTGCTTGTGTTAGAGGAACTGCTTCTACCCATTTTGTAAAATAATCTATAGCTGTGATTATATGGGTATGTCCATTAGAAGAGTGCGGATGGATAGCACCTATGAGATCAAATGCCCATTGTTGAAAAGGCCATTGTGTAGTAAAGGGAATCAGATCTCTCCCTGGAGCATGAATCAAGTTGCCATGTACTTGACATTGTTGACAGTTTTTAGCAAATTTAATAGCTTCTTTTTCCATTTCAGGCCAATAATACCCAGCCCTAATAAGTTTTCGAGCTAACGTTAACCCGTTCGAGTGTGACCCACATATACCCTCGTGGACTTCCTCTAATGCACGTTGAGACTCTTCTCGTTCTAAACATCTAAGTAGTGTACCATCTAGACCTCGTTTGTACAGATCATTACCAATGATGACATATCGGGATGCGGATCGGATAAGGTTTCGTTTCTCAAAACGGTTAAAGGACTCAGGGATGATTTGGTCGTGGAGATAGGAGAACAAATTTTTGTAGCGAGATGAGTCATAACTTACAACAGTGCAGATCATGCGGGTTTCAAGGGAGTCATATGCAGGATAGGATAGGGCTTCCACCAGGAACTCGTAGCGTAGTTCATGTTCAGGCTGTTGTAAAAGAATAGATAATGTTGCCATTGCATTAGCAGCCTTATTCTCCATTCTGGGTATTTGCTCAAATGTGATAGAGATGAAGTATTTCTTTAGATCATCGACCATTCTCTTGTAAGGAATGAGCTTTTCATCTTTGGTTTGGTACACATCATTGACCTGGTGGATGACCAGTTGTGAGTCTCCATGAATGTGCATCTCTGTAACTCTCCATTGTATTGCCATTTTCATACCATTGAGAAGTGCCTCATATTCAGCAATATTGTTTGTGCAAGGAAACTTTAATCTGAATGTTTTGGGTATCGAGTATCCTTGAGGAGTAATGAACAATATGCCTGCTCCGGATCCATTCTGTGTGTAGGAGCCATCAAAGAATAATCGCCATGCTCTAGAAGAGAGGTGCATGATAGAGGAATCGGGAAATTCCATTTGCATGGGTGTATCATCAAACAATGGTGCTTCAGCTAATTGATCAGCAATGACCTGTCCTTTGATAGCTTTTCTTTCAACATATTCAATGTCAAATTCGCTCAAGAGCATGACCCATTTAGCTAGTCTACCTGTGAGGGCAACTTTGCTTAGGAGATATTTCAGTGGATCAATTTTAGCTACCAAATGAGTAGTATGAGCTAACATGTAGTGTCTCAATTTCTGTGATGCAAAGATCACAGCAAGACAGGCCTTCTCTATCATTGAGTAGTTCTTCTCATAGGCCACTAAAGTTCAGCTGATATAGTAGATGGCTCTTTCTTTCTTGTTCTCATCATGCTGTGCTAGCAATGCCCCCAGTGATGTATCTGTTGCGGAGACATATAATATTAATGGCTTCACATGAATAGGAGGCATCAATATAGGTGGATTTGATAGATACTTCTTGATATGTTTAAATTTGTTCTCACATTCTTCATTCCATGCAAAGGTCACACCTTTATGTAATGTTTTTGTAAAAGGCTGTGAGATGTCCGCTAGCTGTGATATGAATCTTCTGATAGATTGAACTCTGCCTTGCAACATCCTCATTTGACTAATATTTGTGGGAGGTTGCATCTCTATTATAGCCTTGACCTTAGCTGGATCAACTTCAATGCCTTTCTTGGAGACGATGTATCCTAGGAGCTTTCCAGAAGTGACTCCAAAAGCACACTTTTTAGGATTTAGTCGAAGACTAAATTTTTCCATTCTGTCGAGGATCATGCTCAAGTCTGTTAGATGTTCAGTTCTAATCATGGATTTTGCCAAGGTATCATCTACATAATACTCCATTGTTCTATGCATCATATCATGAAAAATAGATGTCATTGCTCTTTGATATGTAGCTCCAGCATTTTTGAGTCCGAATGGCATAACATTCCAACAGAAAGTTCCCCACGCACATGTGAAAGCTGTTTTCTCTTGATCTTCTGGAGCAATTTTGATTTGGTTGTATCCAGAAAAGCCATCCATTAAGGAATACATTTCATAGCCCGCAGTCATGTCCACTATCATATCAATGTTAGGTAGTGGAAAGTCATCCTTAGGGCATGCTCTGTTCACATCTCTAAAGTCCGTGCACACTCTGATTGAACCATCTGGTTTTGAAATAGGTACAATGTTGGAAATCCACTCAGCATAGTCGATGACACGGATGAATCCAGCTTTTAGGAGTTTTTCTAGTTCTGCTTTGACTAAGAGTGCGACATGAGGATGCATCTTTCTCAATTTTTGTTTGATTGGTTTTACTCTGGGAGCAATGGATAGATGGTGCATAATGAGATTGGGATCCAATCCTGGCATATCTGAATATTTCCATGCAAAGTTGATCTTTTTCTCTGATAAGAAGGTAGTGAAGTTTTGTTTCTCTTCGTCTGATAGAGATTGTGCTACATGTACCAATTGTGGTTCCTCTGTTGTACCCAAATTGATGGATTGAGTTGGCTCAATCAGAACTGGAGATCTATCCTGTAAATGACTTGGAAGGACATCAAATATCTCATCCTTAGGTGCCTCAGAGAGGTTTTCACCTTCAGATACGTCTTTTCTTTTTACTTTTGTCGGTTCTGAGACTGCCACAAAGTGGTTTTCACCCTCAGAACTCTTTTTCTTTTTCTTTTTACTCTTGTTTTTCTGACTAAGATATTTGATGTCCGACTTAGTCATGCTGACACTCGGTTCACTGATGGAAGTACTCATAGGCTCAACTGCATTGAGGTAGCAGGCAAGGGCATAGTCATTTGGGAAGGTATACATACCATGGTTTGGGTTGGTGGAAGTTTGGTCGATAAGATCAGGGCGTTGGATAGTCAAAGCGGGAAAGGCTTGGGATATGGTGTTCACGGATGTGGATATGTCATCATTGGTCCTAACCTGACACTCAAGTTCAAAGGTGATATTACAACTCAGAATGTTCAATTCGTGAATAGGCTCAACATCATCATAGGAGTCCTCTTCAGCCATAGGTGGATCAGACACGTTAAATTCATTGTTTCGCTCTAGACCTACGTTGGGTTGAGAGACATATTGGTGAATAACATCAATAGATTTCTCTGTTATAAGCTCATCTTCTTCTGGAATGGCACCCCATTCATAATCATTTGACTCATCTTCTGATTCAGAATCTCTAGGAAATCTTAGAAAGTGCATGAAATCAGGATGAATACCCCAAGAAGGATTACCCTCAGTCTCTGACTTGAATTCATATTCATGGGAATCAGTGTCAGAATAACTACCCCCTGCTTCTTGATCAGTTTGATTGCCTTCAAGATTGGCTGGTTCTTGTGGTACAACCATCTCTTGCGCTACAGTAGGTTCTTGTGTTTCTACTACATTAATTCTTCTGATAGGATCATCTGTATCATCAAGAAGATCTTTGATCTCTTTAGGAAATTTTTCATAGGGGATAAGCTCAGAGCTATCTGAATCATCATCAGAGGGTTCTGTTTCTTCTTTCTTAAGAAGGGGTTCTCCTGGTGCAATTTGTTCTATGACATGAGAACAACCACCTCTGAGATGATAGGGTTTCTTTTTAAACCCTATGCCACCAGTATCTTTTTTGGCTCGACCAATATGTGAAATGGGGGTCACAAGACCCTTTCCCCTAATTCCTAGAGGTCCTTGACCAGAATATCCCATCTTGGCTATCAATTTGTTTCCTGGACCATATGAATTAGAAGGGACTGTAGGTGCTATAGATTCACTAGGTTGAACAATTTTAGATTCAGAATCCTCTTTATATAGCCATGCCAGCACAGCTTCATCCTCTTCAAATTCTTGTTTAGATACTTGCTCCACCACAAAATGTCTTTTGTATGCTTCCATAGGTTCCTTAGGTTCTGATTTAGACTGCTTCAAGGATTGGCCATATGACTTAGGTGAGATTGGGAGAGATGTTAGAGACAAGACTGGCTCTATAGTGTATTCTCCCATCCCATTTTCTTTGATATTGATCTCTTTAGCAATGTCATCCATCTTAGATGTGGAAGCCACATTTTGTTGCTTGATGGAAGATTCTCTGTTATTGGGAACAAGTTTATCGGCACTTTCCTTCAATGTATTGCAAGTTGTACTCAGATCAGCTGGGATAGTAACCTCCACTCCTTCATAGGGAAATTTCAAGCATTGATGGTATGTTGAAGGAATAGCCTGCATTTCATGGATCCAGGGTCTCCCTAGAAGGATATTATAAGCCAATGGTAGATCGAGCACCTGACATGTGGTATCTTTGATGACTGGACCCACTCGGATGGGTAAGACAATGGTGCCCTTAGAAGATCTTTCCTGTTCATCATAGGCCTTTATAGTGATCTTCTTTCGAGGATCAATAGCCATCTCTGAGAATCCCAACTGTGTGATTAAGTTGTAAGAACAAATGTTGAGGCCTGCGCCCCCATCTATCAACACACGTTTGACTCGACGGTTCTGGATCAAGACTTCTATGTGCAAGGGCTGATTATGTGGGTGACTTAGGGAGTTGTCATCCTCTTCTGAAAAGGAGATATATTGCGGAGATGTTAGATGACCAACCATAGTCTGGAACCTGTCTAGATCTAGATCATCAGGAACATTAGAGCTGAGCAAAGCTTTGTCTAGGATATCTCGGTGAGCTGGAGATATTCGAAGTAACTCAAACATAGAGATTTTGGCATTGGTATGCTGGAGTTGTTGTACGATGCTGTAAGATGTAAGTCTGGTATCCTTTGGATTGGAAGATTTCGAGGCAACCTTCTGTTTAGAAGCAGATGTGAGATTGAAAGGTATCTTAGGGACATCAAATGAATTTGGTGTTTGTCCTTTCAGATGCGTCTGAGCTTGTGATCTGGTAACTGCATTAGCTGAGGAATGATTTCTATCTCTTTGTACAATCGTGATGACATTACAGCTCTCAGAGAGGCATGGTTCCACCATATTGATGACAGCATCATTTCCAGGGTAGGCATAGTTGACTTTTGCCCCCATGTTAGGCTGAGAAGTGGAAACTCCCTTGCCATGTTGTGGAAAAGGTTCTATAAATGCTGTGTGATCATTATTGCTGGTAGGATTATCGATTGTGATGTCCCCTTGATCTATCAAGTCTTGAATGGTATGCTTCAAATGGAAGCATCCATTAGTTCTATGGCCTTTAGTTCGATGGAAAGCACAAAATTCATTATCTTTCCACCAACATGGTTTTGGATCCGGATCAGGTTTTCGGATTGGCGGTAAAGAGATCATGTTATCCGCTATCAGGGTCCTCAGAGCAGATTCCAAAGATTCTCCCAGGGGAGTAAACTTTCATTTATTATCCCATCGTTTGAATGGCTTCTTTGGAGATGGTTCAACAGATTTTTGCTCTGAAGCTTCAATGGCTTTGGTGGCAAGGGTGAGATTGTAGGCCGGTGCCTTTGATGGGGTGTGGATAGTGTCAACAACACCGTCAGAGACGATACCTTTGTTTCTATTCCAGCTCTTGTTTTTATCTTTTGAGCTAGATCCCGATTCAGACTTGTCCTTTTAAAGTGTGATTTCTCCTTTCTTGACAAGTACTTTCTCAATCTTGATTGCATTATCCACCATTTTATCAAAAGATACATGATCTTGCATTTGCAATGGATAGTTGAGCTCTGGAACAAGGTTATTGATAAAGATTTCAAGTTTCTCCATTTCGGGAATTGGTCTAGCATATAAAGAAAACTTCTTTCGCCACCTCTTGAGAAAAGTTAGGAATGATTCCCCTGGATATTGCTTGAGGTTACAGATATCGATCATGGTAATCGGATGTTGAATATTGTAGGAATATTGTTGATAAAACAATTTAATCAATTCCTCAAAGAAGATATAAAGGATGAAATTGAATACATTTACCGAGGGATGTTTAAGCATAAAAAATGGATGAATGAGATTAAGCGAAAAAATTTGATGGATGAAAAGAAAATGTTTTACCTATCTATTTAAGACACATGAGTTTCATTATTGAAACATGCTAAGGGAAGAAGAAAACTACACAGAATATGTGTGAAAGACAAGTTTCATGCATGCCTGATCAGACTAGTTATTGAAGAACTAAGTTGCGGAGTTATTACCGAGTATCAGAGAATCATTTATCAAGAAAAGTAAGTTGATAAATTGAAGGAAGTGAATTTATTAGTGATTAGAGGATTATTTGTAAAGGGCTTATCATAGATCTGAATATCTGTAAATAAGTTGTATTTGAATCAGATCATTACTGTATCAGTTTAACCATTGATTCAAAAAATATCTTAACCGAGTGGACTTAACAGTCTTATATTTTACCCTATTACATTCTACTGAATGTAAAGTGTTATCTTGTTGACCCCATAGTGAATGTTGGTCAGAAGTTAATGGTTAGTGTTAAATCTTCTAACAAGGTCACACCTAACAGTGTGTATTGTAACCTTTAATAGGGTTGGCTCTTCACCAAGCTCATTTTAGAAGAGTGAAATTTTTGGGTTACCGGTCCCAAGTATTTTTTCCCTTAATAGGGTTTCCACGTTAAATCATTGTGTTATGTGTTTGATGTTATGATTGTTTTTCTTTCATACTTTACATGTTGCATAATTGATTTAGTTGATAATCACATTGGAATATTTACTAGCAATCGGTAAAGGCACAGAGACAAATTAAGTTCATATGTTATCGAGTTGCATATTTTGTTTAAATTTTTTTGTGAAGTACATCTTTGTATTTGGGACTGAGGATAACTGATTCACCCCCCCTCTCAGTTATTATAACACTTAAAGATCTCTAGGAACAATTCCCATGAAATAGTGTTAATGGTGACTTGGAGTTTGTCCTCTTCCATGCGACACTAAGTAGATGCAAATTTTCTTAGATTAATAATAGCACATCTATCCTTGACATTACTTCTAAAGGGGTGCATAGAGAAACACCCCTTAAGGTCAAAGAACCATGTTTCCACTGTAGATCCCCCTTCATTGCCATAGAAAAGTAGTACCTTTACCTTGAGAAAGTCCCTCATGTGAGAGGTATCCCTATGACATAGCTTTCCTTCTCCTAGGTCTCCTATCCCTTTCCCTATCTTGATGATGAGCTTGGTTTTCCTTCTTCAAAATTGATTCTATTTTCAAGCTTTTCAAGTCTATGCAAGAGTTGTTGCATAAGTTGTCTAAGTTGGGCTCCTTCTGAGTCATTACTTTGACTCTCATCCCTATGGTTATATTTATTACATTCTCCCTCATATTCCCCATGGGAACTCTCTGGGAAAGATCTCGAGGAAGATTCTTGAATTCTATCCTTAGCTCTTCCACAGGTGATGAGAGGCATCCTAGTAGAGTGGTGCAAAATAGGTTTTGGGTATCTATATTTAAATGAGTATTCATTGTGTTGAAAAGTTTAATTTTAAAATTAAATAGACCCTGATCTCCCAGTGTAGCAACTAGGGCTCTAATACCAAATGTAATGTCCCCGCCAGGGAACCCAAAAGGAATCAGGTCTTTTAACCTAAAATTGCAACTAAATTTATTTTTTCTAACATTATATCATTTCATTCCATTATTACATTCATAATACATTCCTTAAGGTAAACTTATTGATTTCATTTACCAATATATAAGCATTGCATTTCATTACTATTCAAATTGAATTCCATTTCCTTTTCTTTTACTTTTGCATTTTAGAAATTAAGAGAAAGAGTAAGAAAGTAATATTTCATTTGAAACTATAACTCTACTTCCTATTTCATTTTCATTTCTTTTTCCTACACATTGAATAAGTATCATTTTCAATTTCAATTAAACCGTAACATTTTGATACTGCTTTTCATTCCACATAGAAGAGATAGAGGAGATATTTCAACATTACACTTTTCATTTCAACTTTTGAACTTTCAAATAACATCCCTTGAAAACCCTTAGAACTAACCCTCTCTGATTACATTGCTTTGTTCTTTCAAATAAAATTTATGATAATGAATCCAATTACAATAATAAGTACATGAATGTCCCAAAGGCTTTACAAAACTATCTTTACATCTTCATTTTCAATAGCACATGATACAAAATTGAGAGATCTTTATCATTGCATGAAAACTGAACGCATCCAAGCCATAAAGCATGAATGGTACCTCAAAATATATTTGACACTCAACCATGTGAAACTAGTGAAGTTACACCCCCCGTAATAGGAGAAAAAACCAAGATACTCAAAAGGCCTAAAGAAACCTAGGGATTCATTAAATAATAACTTGAAAACAAATACAAAACATAACAAGTTATCACTTTACTATACACAGGGTTTAGGTTCCTAACATACCATCTAGGTGAGTGTCATCACATATCTTACATATTAGGATCCACCCTGAAAACCATGTAACCTGGTCCCCCCTTTATGAATAGGGATGTGGACCCTATAAGTTACCTATGGTCCTGGTACTCCAACAGGACTATGTGGACTTAATTATGTGTCTTTCATTATCTTTTGAAACCCCCATTTCCCAAGTTCATTATTAGGTTATCACTTTTTACCAAATCACCCATAAGATCATCTAGAAACCATTTTAGGGTTCCAACACCTCTGATGAGCCACTCACCTAGGGTACCTAGTCCCCTACCCACATACACAAAACAAGAAACCATAAATTACTTCAAAAAGATTCATCTTGCAGGTCTAGGGAACCCTCTTATGCACTCAGGCCACTAGAATGAGTCCTAGCCTCATAATATGAATACAAGCATAATCCAAGTACTAAAATAACATAATTAACATCTTATAATGCCAAAAAATCATATATGGACAATCATAAGTGATACTAATTGCATCCCAATTATAAGGAACAAGTTATAAAGGTCAAAAACCCAAAAACTATCAATTTTGAGCCCTTAGAACCTACTAAAACCCCAAACAACATACTATAACTACCCATACAAAAATGTAGGCATGCTCATACAAAATTTTACCAAGTGTCATATGGATACTAGTACAAACTCGTGCGACATTCTAGGATGCTCATACAAGACTATACCCAAAACTTCCTGGAAATGCCTGAAACTGAGATTGTAAAGTGTGGAGAGTGCCTGGGAAAGGTTCCCTGAGCTCTACTCAATGAACGGACCCCAATACTGTGTGTGTGAAAATTATAGTGTGAAAATTATACCTGATCTGTAAACACAACACTCAGTAAAACATTAGAGGTTAGCTATAATCAAAATCGTGCAAAATTGAAAGCTATCTAACCAAGCGATTTACTGCCTTCTAATAGGTGCGAGATTAATGTTCTCAGATTGTAATCGAGATCAGTGACCTAGACGACACCTAAATGAAGGATTTGAATGCAAAAGATGGATATGAAATTGAATGCAATTAATCTATATTTTTGATATTTTCTATGCAATAAGAATGAAAACTTGATATGAATCTATGCTAATATGAAAAACTTGATATGAAATGAATGCTAAATGATCTAACAATGAAGATTCTAACAATGATATGAAAACTATGAAATTCTATGCTAAGATATAAAAACTATGCAATTGAAATTGATCTCACAAAGCTTTGAATTCGCAAGTTGATTCCTCAGCCTCTAATTCTCCAGCGTGATTGTGCAAAATATGAGATGATTTGTGAAGAGTTGAGCCTTTAATTTATAGAAATCCAGGGCTTTGGAGGTGCATGGGAAAAAGCCATAAATCACTCAAATAACTCAACTTGATTTTTGAGTTATTTTTAAATAAAAGATAATTAACTCACAAAAACATGCAAAAGCTAAGTTTTAACTCAAAATAGAGTTTAGCTTTAATTGATAATTGATAGTTCTTTGCTTTTATGATTGTGCATGTTTTATTTATGAATTAATTTAATAATAAAGTGATTTATTTCCAACTTAACTGCTTTTTTTAAAAATAAAACAATTGATTTATGGGTTAATCAATTATTTAATCAAACTTTTATTAAAAATTATATTATTAAATAATGACAACTTGCTTTAATTAATTAAATAAGAATTTAATCAATTATTCATATGATATTAGATTTATTGTCAAAATTAAATAATACAATTAATAATAGATATAATTAAATTTAATTACATAATTAAGTGGCAAATATTAAATCTAATTAATTAAATATGAAAATATTCAATTAATCAAACTTTAGGATAAATGTGATTTATTGCCAAATAATTATAAAATTAAAGATAATTAAGATAATTAGGAATATTACTAGGAATATTCCCCGATGCAAAATTTAAGATAATCAATTAGATTTGATGATGTTTAGATGGTGTATAAGGTTAGGACTTTGATGTCGATTTCGTTCGAATTTGTCGATGTAGGAGATTAATAAACTTATAGCCATTTTTGGGGTATTACAAATACCACTTCTAGAATACATCCTCAACACAACCTATTTCCAAGAACAAGATAGTCAAATGAAACCATCAAATTAATAGTGAAAGCCTACAAAAACAAAGAAGGGGAAAATTGATTGCATCCCTTCCCTAAACCTTCCTAATCTTTTCCAAACCTTCCTAAACTTTCCTTAACCATAAATTAACAATAAAATACACCTTAATACACAATCAAAATCATTCATAAACTTCTAGGAAATATTTTACAATAAAAACCATACAGACATATACAATTAACTTCCCAGATGCATAGTTTGAAATACATGGAAAATAAATCATATAAATTCCATTTCTAATCTATAGTTTATCTACCAAATA
>BSBK01000824.1:470000-512500 GCA_027943335.1 Chamaecyparis obtusa | reverse complement strand
GTTGATGAAGTACATGTCATGTGACATTACTATCTTTCATCCGTGATGTAGAACCCACACTCTCATATGTAGTCATTAGATTCTTTACAATAGATTTTTCACTTGACTCATCCATCGTTCTTAGCCCAAGAATCTTCATGATGGGCCTAAATTTTAGATTTCTCATCATTTCAACAAATAGTTGACATCTTCTTGTCATGTTTAAATTCTCCAAATATGATTAGTATTTCTTTGACAAGTACGCTTGGAAATCTCATTAGGAATTTCTTGCAAAATGTTAGTATCAATATCAATCAAATATGTTGGCTTTCTATAAAAAATTCTAGGAGCATCAAAAAATTTATGTGTGAATTGTGTACCATCTTGAGTGCCTTCAACATGACACAATGTTGTGCCTACACCTTGGGATGTAGATAATGGTGTGCTTTCAATATGATACAATTGTGTGCCTCCACCTTGGGATGTCGACAATGTTGTTCCTTCAACATGATACAAGGGGGTGCATAAAGCTTGGGATGTAGACAATAGTGTGCCTTCAACATGATACAAGGGTGTGCCCACACCTTGGAAAGTAGACAATGGTGTGCCTCCAACATTGGATGATGATGTCTCTTCAACTTGGGAACTCATAGATGATGTGCCTACATCTTCATAATTCAATTGTCTTGTTGCACACAAATTTCTCATTCATTTCCTTTTTGTTTCCAATTCCAATTCTCTCTTACTTTGTATTGATGTTTCATGTTCCTCATCCAAACAAAAATATTCTTCTATGGTATTCAATTTTTTGTATTCACGAAGTTGTCTCATTCTTTCCCTTTCCTTCTCTTTGTCTCTTTCATGTCTTCTGGTGTTAGTGTCTTTGCTCGTTTCCTTGGCATGATGATGATTTCTACATATGAATTCATTACAATTTTAAAATTCTAATATAAATCTATTATAATAAGTCAAATTATAATATAAATCTCTTATAGTATGAAAAATTATAATATAAATTTATTAAAATTATATCAAATTATGTATTGAACAAGTCTATATCATACCAATTATAAACCAAAAGACTCTTTATTCACATTTTACATGTAAAAAATAAATTTTTTTACCTCAATCGATAAATTTTGGTGAAGAATTATTGACTTTCACAATTCGATGTTGATTTTTAAACAAAAGGGTGGTGGAAATTGATAGAATATGCTTCTTTGTCACCTTGAACACCATGAAAAAAGAATATTTGTTAGATAAAACATAGAAATCAAATAGTTTACAGAAAATATGGGCCTCTTTCACAAGATCTGTAACAGATAAGACCATTTATATTAATCTTGCATAGCATGTGCATGCTATGCAAGAAACACAAAAGTGGTAAAGAGAGAGAGAGAGAGAGAGAGAGAGAGAGAGAGAGAGAGAGAGAGAGAGAGAGAGAGAGAGAATATGTGTGTGTATGAGAGAGGGGGGGTGAAAGAGGGTAAGAAAGGGAAATATAGAGGGTAGGAAGGTGGGATAGAATGTGTGTGTGTGTGTGTGTGTGTGTGAGAGAGAGAGAGAGAGAGAGAGAGAAGGAAGGGGTCCTAGAACCATCTATGACTCATTAGGCAACAACAGGTGCACTAGGCATGGACTAGATGGAAATAAATCTTCTATATTCTATGAATTCCCAAGGATTTTGAATTATGTAAGGGTCGTGAAATGTATTCAACACAATAATATGATTATCAAAGGTGTAACAAACTCCTACACTTTTTGAATACAAACCATTTGCAATAAATTATTACAAACTCTCTCTCTCTCTCTCTCTCTACCATTTTAATAGCCTCTATGTGTCTATGTGTGTCTCTCTTCCTCTCCCCTTCTCACCTCTCTCTCTCTCTCTCTCTCTCTCAACTTCTCATCCCTCTCACTCTCTCTCTCCCTCCCTCTCCCCATAGCCTTATCTCTCTCTCTCCCTCTCCCTCCCTCTCCCCTATCCTTCTCACCTTCTCACTCTCTCTTCCTCTCTCAGCCCCCGCCACCTTCTCACTCTTTCTCTCTCACTTCCTTAAGCCTTTTCCAGCTATTGCATAGCGCACACGTGCTATTGCCACCATAAATTTGAATAGCGTGTATGCGCTTTATAATACATTAGTATCCACCAAGCCTAAGGCTTGGATTTTTCTTGGATTTCCAATCCAAAGGCTTGGAGGATTCAAATAGGCCTAAGATGTGTTTTTTAGTAGACATACAAAAAATTCACATATTTTTTTGTGTGCTCCTCATTAGGTTTACTTGTGGTTCAATAACATTAAAATCAGACGACATGATATTGTAGATCTCTCTATTATCTATCTAATCATATAATTTATTTATAATTTTTATTATGTTAAGCTTTTCATCTCTAATTTCTTTTGTATGTATGTTCGATTTTTATCAAAAACCAACATGTAGTATTTTGGGCATAGATTTTGGCTCATTCGTCAAATTTTGCAACAAGTTACTTTTTTAGAAACTAGACCCAATTATACAAACTTAAAAAAATAAATTGATTTTTGATTAGTTTTCAATGATTTCTAGGGGGAGCACACTGAAATTTCATATTTTTAGGATGTGTGCACTTCAGAAATTCATAAAAAATTATACATTCATAACAAAATTAGCATAAAAATCTAGGATAAGTTGTGTGGTGCTAGCTAACTTCTCACTGGAGTGATTAAAAAAATTCAAAACAAAAGTTAACATTTTAGGGGGAGCAAACCAGACACTATGTTATGTTTTTTCACAAAAAATAGGACCACTTTTTGTGCTCCCCCTTTTTGAGGGCCTTAATTTGCACCATTTTCAAAATAAATTAGTAGTTTAGAAACAAGATTCAGAGTATTACAACTCTTGTTCTTGTCACATCTTAAAATTTTGAGTCTAACTATCTTCAATTTCTTCTTGAACTTTAGAGTTTTTTGATTTCAGAAAAAAAAAGTGGCATCTTATACCCCCTTTTTGGTCCCCCATCTTTATGCACTTACCTATAATGGAAAGCTACAAAGCTTAAAAAATAATTGTAATGATTTTGCAACTTTATATATAACATATTTTTTAATTTAGGCTATTGATTACGATAGACGTAACCATGAGGTGTCGTTTAATGGTTCACAAAGGAAGAATGGTTCAAAAAATAGAGACATTGAAGGAGTCCATCATACTAGGGATGAAAATTGGAATAAGAAAGAGAATGTGAAGACCAGATTTGTGCACATTGCTAAGAAAAGAACACCTAGAGCCATGCAAAAGTCTCACACCATTAATAACAAGAACTCTCTAAACAAGGCTTCAAAAATTAGATAACTAGGCACTAACCAAGAGTCATTCACCATGCACCATTAACAAAGTGATTGTGTTGTAGACTTTTAGGCAAAAGGTCTAATAGAAAGGTTCAAGATCTTCATTCCAAAGAGAATTTGTTGCTTCATAATAAACTTTGTCAAAGACAAAACTCCTAAAAATAAGGTCAACTAAATAAGAATTTGGAGGTAAGGGGATCGAGAAGAACAAATTTTTAACCTTACTATCATGAGATTACTAAGAGAGGGGGTGAATCTGTAATCTACCAATTTCAACATTTAAACACTTTTGAAGTTCCTAAGGAAGTTTCTCTTCCTAATGAGGAAAACAAAATGTAGGATCATTCTAGCTCGGTAACCTCTTCGGAGGAAACCCGTGATCTCTCATTAGAGTCAGATCCTTTGCTAGCTTCAAGGGTCAAAGATAGCCTAAACTCATCAAAGGGGAGGGAGATCTACCCAAGCCCGCAAAAGACAAATGAAACCCAAAAAACTCTATCTAGATCAACTCAGTAGTGAAGCTTCGAATGCTAATATGTTAGAGTCTGAATCAAAGAATGACAGATCAAAAGAACAGTATGATGACTCAGAAAAACTGGAAGCAGAGAACAAAAGTCCATGGATCAGTGTTAAAAAAAAAAAAAAGATCTCCTGCAGGAAAAGGCTCTAGCTCCCAGCCAAGAAGAGAAAGCATAAAGGATCAGACCCCTACAATAGGGAAAAATAGCTCTAAGGTGATACAAGGAGGCTTGGCATCTAAATCAAACAAAAAAGGGGGCCAAATCAAATCTAGAGGAGTTCAAACAAGAGGACAACAACAAAAGGCAGATACTGGAACACCTAAAAGAGAAAGGGGAAGAGTATCTAAGAACAAACAGAGAGAGATGGAAGCAAAACAGAACATAGCGGATGGAAGACAGCTCACCATCGTTCAGGTCTGCCCTCCAAATTTTTAATGAAGATTTTATCTTGGAATATTAGAGGTCTCAATAGTCCTCATAAACAAGATGTAGTTAGGAACTTAGATAGAGATTCTAATCCTAATATTTTGCTTATTCAAGAAACTAAAATGGTTAGAGATAAGATAGTTAAAATCAATTTGCTAAAGAATGGGGATAAGTTTAGTAGTGACTCTAAAGGGGCCTCTGGAGGATTGGCTATCTATTGGAATACTAAAAGTTTTATTTGCAACCTGTTGAAAGAGGACAAGAATTTCCTGGCAGTTAAAGTCAGCAGTATTAAGGATAATTTCTCCTGGACTCTAATTAACGTGTATGCCCCTAATACTAAAACTGGTAGACTCAATCTTTGGAAAAGGATTCATGACATCAAAAAGGATCACCTAGATGATAACTAGATGATGATGGGAAACTTCAACATGCCCCTGAAAGAATTTGAAAACAAAGGAGGGAACAATACCCAAGTGGAAAGCAGGGTTGATCTTATGGATTTCATAAGTAGTGAAGGCCTGTTGGATGTTGACCTCAAAGGAATTGATTATACTTGGACAAATAGAAGAGTGGGATTCGATCTCATACAGGTTAATCTTGATAGAGTCCTCATCACTCATGGATGGATTGCTAACTTTTCTTGCTCCCTCTTATCTCTTAACCGCATTGATTTAGATTGCTATCCTATCTCCTTTATTGCTAACTCCTTCAAAAGGAAAGGTAACACTCCTTTCAGACTGGAAAAATGTGGATGACTCACCCAGATTTTAAAAAATAAGATAAAGGAATGGTGGAATATCAAAGTTGAAGGAAAAGCTATGTACCAAGTGGCAAAAAAAATGGCAAATATCAAATCTAAAGTTAGACACTGGAACAAGGAGATCTTTGGTGATATTTTCTAAACTAAAAGCAAAATTCAAATGGACCTCAAGGAAATTCAAGACAAGAGTCAGGGTATAGGGTTGACAAAAGATATGAGAAAAGAAGAAAATTTTATCCTTTCTGATTACCATAATATCATATCTAAAGAGGATACCTACTGGAGACAGAGATCAAGATCCCTATGGCTGAAAGTAGGAGATAGAAATACTAAATTCTTCCACTTAACAATGATGAAACGTAAAGCTATGAATAGAATCAACTCACTGGTTACTTCAAGGGGCACTCTCAATAAAGAGGAAGAGATAAGGAATGATATGATGGGTCACTTTGCCTCAATTCTTTCTAGAGAACAAGATCTCAATCAAGATGATCAAAACTCTTTTCTTAGCTCCATTCCTACGTTGCTGGAGGCTGAGGACAATCTCTTTCTTAAAGCTATTCCAATGGAGGAAGAAATTAAAAAGGCCATCCGGTCTTTTGAAGGTGAAAAATCCCCTGGGCTAGATGGCTTCCAAATTTTTTTCTTTCAAAACTACTAGGAAATTATTGGAAAAGATATTTGTGGTGCTATGAAAGAATTATATGGTTCTAAAGCTATTCTTAAAAATCTCAATTCCACCTTCATAGCTCTGATACCCAAAAGACCGGGAGCTAACTCTGCTGATAGCTTTAGGCCTATAAGTCTTTGTAACTCCTTGTATAAGATCATGTCTAAGGTTCTTACTACAAGGATTCTCAAGATTCTCCCTTGACTTATTTCTCCTCAACAAAATGGGTTTGTTCTAGGGAGGCAAATCCTAGACTCGATTATGGTTGTTCACAAGAATATTCATTCGCTAGAAAAATCAAGGAAACAAGGTTTCCTCATGAAACTTGATCTATCAAAAGCTTATGATAGAGTTGATTGGGAGCTTCTTTCTAGAATTCTTCAGGGTTTTGGTTTTGATGTTGGAGTGATCAAACTTATTATGCAACTTGTTACTATGGTTTCCTCTTCAATGATTGTGAACAGGGGATCCTCTCCTTTCTTTAGACCTTCTAGAGGGTTACAATAAGGTGATCCTATCTCCCCTATCCTTTTTTCCATCATGGCTAAAAGTCTTGGGAGATTCATTACCCTATAGGTCTCTCAAGGTTTGATTTCGGGTTTACATCCATCTTCAGCAGGTATTGTCTATTCTCATGAACAATTTGTTGATGATACGATTCTTATGGAAGAATCTACTGTTAAAGAGGCTAGGAATATGAAAAAGGCATTAAATTTTTATTCAAGTGCTTCAGGTCAACTCATAAATTGGGAGAAGAGTGCCCTATTTTTCTTCAATACTCCTGAAGCTAGAATGAATAAAATCTCTGCTATTCTTGGTTGCAAAATAGGAATAATTCCAACCTCTTATCTCAGGCTGCCATTGTGCTTGAAACCAGAGGCCAATTTTTGGAATGAAATCCTTGATAGATTTCATACAAAGTTGGCAAGATGGAAAGGAGTGATCCTAAGTCAAGCTGGAAAAGTCCAACTGTTGAAGGCCACTCTTCAAAATCTTCCTGTCTACACCCTTAGTCTGTTCAAAATACCTCAAAATTTTTTGGATTTAATTGAAAAAATCCAAAAAAGGTTCCTTTGGATAGGAGTGGAAGAGAAAAAGAGACTCAGCCTGGTGGCCTGGGAGAAGATTTGTAAACCGAAAAAGATGGGGGGCCTCAGAATTAGGAGCATAATTAATACTAATAAAGCTCTCTTAGCAAAGAAATACTAGAGAATCTTTGAAGATGAGAAAGAATGGAATATGATAATGAAAAGGAAATACCATCTCAATAATCTTGAAGGAATGCTCCAATCTCAAAATGATATACAGGTATCTTTTGTCTAGAATAGTATAAGTAAAGGCAAGAATCTTATAAGCAAAGGCGCTATTTGGAAGTTGGGAAATGACAAAAAAATATTCAATTCTGGAATGATAAATGGATGTCAAATAAGCTTCTTATAGAGAATGAAGAATGGGGGAATGCTATCTAGGATTGTAAAGATTCTATTGGTGAATTTGTGAGTGACTATTGGAAAAATGAAGAGTGGATAGACCTGGGGCTGAAGGATATCAGATTTAAAGAAGTGAATAAACAATTAAACAACTGGTTTATTAGAGAAAATGAGTCTGATAAACTTATCTGGGGTCCAACTACTTCTGGAAAGTTCTCAGTTGCTTCTACTTCGAATCTTCTCCTCCTTAATGAGGCTCAACCTTTGTGGGCATAGTTATGGAATAAATACCTTACCCCTAAAATTAACATGTTTTTTTGGCTTCTTGTCCAGAACAAAATCCTCACGCAGGACAACCTCATGAGAAGAGGGTTTTAATTGCCTAATAGATGTGCCCTGTGCTGTCAAGAAGCTAAGAATTGCAGTCATCTTATGATACATTGATCTTTCACTAGAGAGGTTTGGGACACTATAATATCTTCGCTCGAGCTCAATTGGGTGAAACCTAACTCTATCCAGGAGTTTTTCCAGCAGTGGCATAGTCCTTTCCATGACAAAAATGCTAGGGATATCTGGAAAATTGTCTTTCCCCACTTCTCTTGGAAAATTTGGAAGGAGAGGAATAACAAAATCTTTAGAGAGAAAAAGGAACCTCCTTCTTTGGTTGCTAATTCTGTAACTAGAAGTATAATGGAGAACTATAGAAGCATGAGAATAAAAGACAGTAACCATTGGGATCCTCAACCTAAGAAGGACAATATTATTTTGTGGGAGAGACTAAAAAGTAGTCAGATCCAGAATCCCAGAGATAATGTTATGTGGGTTGCTCCTCCTTTTGGATGGATTAAAGGGAACTTTGATGGTTTGGCTAGGGGAAATCCTTGAAGGGTTGGAGGTGGTGGTCTTTTAAGAGATGTTGCTGGAAACTGTTTAGGAGTGATCATTGTCCTGCTGGGTATCCAAACAAACCATGTGGCGGAGGCTAAAGTTGTGCTTTACCTGGTTATGATGGCAAAAGATATGGGTTGCACGAAATTATGGCTGCAAGGGGATTCACTAAATATAATTAATTGTATTAAAGGTAAGTCTGTGAGCTCATGGACTATAAAACACATTATAAACAAAATAAAAATAATTATGAATTCTTTTGAAGAATGCCACATCACTCACATCTATCGTAAAGGAAACAAATTGGCGAACAGGTTGGCAAATGAAGGTACCTTGAGTGATGTCACCCAAAATTGGAGAGGGGAAGCGAATCTAAAGGTTGAGATTATGAATCTAATCAGCTATGACAAGATTAATCACTATGAAGGAAAAATCACCTAAAATGATGATGACAAGGACAAATCATTTACCGAGGAGGTTTGCATGTAAGGCGAAGTGTGGGATCATTATCTCACAATTAATGAACCACAGACATTGGGTTAATATCGATAACCACAAAAGAAAAGATAAACAAAGAAGAAAGGTGAAAATCACTGGTAAGGAGTCGAATGAGTATATCAGAAATAAGCATAAAATGGGAGGTGGTTTGAAGAGGGAGGAACCTTCTGATTGTGACAAATGGAGACAGGACAGAAAAGTATGGAAGAAGCTGAAGAAAGGGGGGTTACGCAGTTCATGAAGAAGCTTCACAGACACGACAAATAGATCACTTCTTTGTTCGCAGATGGTTGGGCTGAAATTATTGCTTTACCTTTTGAAGGAACCCATTTCCATAGAGGAAATCATAGGCTTGGAACTGAAGCTTTCTCTATTTTCCCTAAAACTGATGATGAGAAATCCCTCATGACCAAGGGTAATGGTGACTATGTGGACATAACCAATAGTAAAGAATTTTAGGCCAAAATTTTGAAGGTTATGATTGAATATTTTACACTTGATGGGCATTACTCCAAAATTTACAACTTTCATTTTATTTTTGCAAACCATTTTAGGCATAATAGGAGGATTTCTTTCCCTTATTATCTTATGAGTTCCCTGAATAGTAGCATTATGGGGCATAGGAAGAAGGCTAGTAACCCCGTGCTGCATGAGGGCTTGATCCTTCTTATATCCGACTACACCAGGAACAATATTCTAGACCCTATCCCTAAAAGGGTCACTGATAAAAGAAAGGAGAAGAATGAGGGGGAGACAAAGGCTGAGACTAGTAAGAAGAGAAGGAAAAATAAGAAAAAGGCCTCTGATAGTACTGGTGACAAAGACACGACCAACATTGAGGAAATTGTGAAAAGGCCTCACTCACAGGGGAAGGGTAACATTGAGGAAGGTAATGAGGATAATTCTAGAGAAGAAGAGAAAAACAATGAGAAAGAGGAAGGGAACAGTAAAGAAAAAGAGTAGGAAGAGGAAATGAATGAATGGTTGGCAGAGGAGAATAAAGAAAAGGAGCAAAGCAATCAAGAAGAAGAAGATGAAGAGGAGGAAGCAGATGAGGAAGAGGAAGAGGCCCAGGAAAATTCTACAAAAGATGACATGGAAGAAGCCCTTGATCATAATGGTGGTGCCAATAAAGAGGAAGAAGGCACTCAGGTGTTAACTATGGATGCTAAGAGTATTATCCAAGATGCCCCTGTGGAAGAAGATATGATTGATGTTAACCCAGAAACTGGGGATGGTAAGAATAGAGATGAGGATGGTAATGATGATGAGGGGCTTACAGTGCGAATTACAACTGGCCAAGAGAATGAAGGTAAGGAGACTTGTAAGACCCCCTCTGCAAATGAAAAAGATGAAGACAACTGGAAAGTGAATAAGGAAGGTATGGACATGACGACCATGGTAGAGAACAACAACAATAAAGAGGAAACCTTAGTCCTCTTAAGGGAAGCTTCTATGCAGGAGGAGGATAATAATGTTGAGAGTCAGGATAAGAAAATGGAACAGAAAAAGGAAATGCAGGAAATGAAAATCTAGATCCAGGAAATGGAAAAAACCATGAAAAATATGACTAATAAGCTGGGAAAGATGGAAAATAAGGTTTTTGATAAGGTGAAAAATAAAAATAAAAATAAAAATGAGGATTGTACTTTCGGGATGAGAAAGATAGTTAATGACAAGGTGAAAGACTTAGAAGCCAAAATTAGCACCTACGACAACATGATAAAAGGTGTTCTGAGTCACAGCAATAAGGTTCTGAAGGTGACAATTATGAACTTGAATATGTTGCATAACTTTCTGGAAAGGAACATGTTGGAAAGAACTACAATCACCATTGATGAGGATGCTAGCAATATTGGTCCAGGGATGAGAACTAGAGGGCGCATCCAAAGGAAGGTCCCTGAAAAATTGAAAGAACTGAAGGAGCTGCAAGAGACTATCCAAAAGATGGAAGACCTCCAGAAGAAGGCTGAAGAAATGATAATAGATAAATAGCGTGGTCTTTCTAGTAGTTGTTTTGTTACTAGTTTTTCTTTTAGTTTCTATGTTTGAACTGTGATGTTGTTTGTTCTTGCTTTTGTTTTCCAGCAGGTGTTTCACTTCGAAACTTTATTGCTCTATCTTTTTTCTTTTTTGTAACTGGTTTTGGGTCCATGTAAAACTTGCTTTTACCTTAATCAAAAACATTTAAACACTTTTGACTTAACTGATAAAGCAACAACTCAAATATCAAATGTAAATGTGCAACCAAAAAAATCCAACACAAAGACACAAGATTTTTGGAATCGTTGAAAGCCAAATTAGGGAAAAACCATGGTGGGTATGGCAACCACAAATCTGTACTCTTCTGAAGTATGCCCTGTGAAAGCTATTACATGAAAAAATGTAGCCTTGTGAGAGGCTTTAGCTAAAGCTCATAACAAGCTTGTACCTTTTGAGAGGTAGCCTTATGATAGGAATTAGAACACTTATTACAATGCCACCATACATGATTTACAATATAATGAATCTCTATCAGGATCTACCTCACTTGAGGATTTCCAATACTTTGTTGTACTTGTTAAGAAACAACAATTAAGAATGATATGTAAAATAGAAAACTCCTTTTCTTAATCAGATCCTTTGTATCTCAAAAAAAAGTCTTCACATTCTTCTCTAACACTTGGCTCGACCGCACCTTATGTCTCTTCTTCCTTCTTCACCAATACACGATCAACAACCCATTCACCATCTTCTTTTTATAGCTTATACTACTTTCATTTTCTCTTAGGTTCCCACTACCATAGAAAACCCTAAAACATAATAACTTTTCAACCTAACTATACAATTGGCTTCATATCACATATCTCTATGTCCAATTTGAAATTGATACTTTTAGAGTTCATAATCATGGTGCAGGGCTTTAGTCAGTTGAAGGTGTTGGTGCAAATATTTAAGCAACAAGCTCTACAACGGTATTAACTTTACTTCTGGTGAATGTCATTGCACTTTAGAACTAATACTACAAGTATTAGGTGAAACAATTGGGTAGAGGTTGGAAAGTGTACTTAGAAATTGAATATATGTAATAATTTTGTTTTGACACTCATTTGTTGATAAATTGTACATTTTTGCAGGAATAGAAATTTTTTTGATGACTATTATATGCACATTAGAAATAATTCCACCACTTATCTATTTTTCATTACATTCTTTCTCTTGATTTATATGTTTAAGGCTTGAGGGATTTCTATTCTGTCAATCTTATGTTGTTGTTCATCTCCTTGCAGATCTTCGCAAATTGATTTGCTTCAAGAATTCAAATAATTTTCCTCCATACCACAAGGTGAGACAACTAGGGTTTTTGTTTGATTTGTTTAGCATATAAGGCATAACTAGGGTGTGGTGATGAACATGTTTAAGGAGATGAAGAGTTTGTAGAGCGTGTACAAAGCTCCTTTGGGGTGCTTGTGTGGAGCGCCGACCCATTTATGAACCCTTGGTTAGGCGATTATGTAGAGGAAGGTGTGAAGGATTGGTGAGATCATCAAGACCTAGACTGACTAACATTTTCAATAGGATTGAACCTTTTTGGGAGAAAAGAAAGGAGAAAGTAGTAGATATAAAGTTGCGTAGTGCCCACCCATAGTTTTCTTTTTAGTTTTTATTGCCAAACTCTTTTAGGCCACTTTTATGTGTGCATTGATTATTTTAGTGACGTTTAGATTATTGATTTTATTTATTATAAGCTTTTGGATAATGTTTTATATCATGTGTTATAGTTAGATGATTATGGTTATTCTCATATCAATTTAAATACTTATGACGATGTATATGTTATAGTTTCATGATGGTAATCTATATGTTAGGATGTTATTTACATTTATAGTTTTATTGACCCCATACTTGCATGTGTATGGTTGGCATGTATATTTTATATTTCTATTTGATGTGCTTGATGTGGTTGAGGGACAGAGTCATAGTTACTTTCTTGTGAGATCCACACAATCGGTCGATCCCCACCATTATCTGTTATATATTGAAACATGTTTGTACATGCTTATCTTTTATGTAGGATTTTAGGTACTGAAAATCAACTTCCCTGAATTGTCAGGATGAGCGTGCCCTATTGCAATATCCCAAATGGTAAGAGAGGGGAGATAACATACATGTCTGATCCCAACCCAAGCTATTTATTGTCTTGAATTAAGGGACAAGTATTTGATTGAGTTTCCTATCCAAATCGTCAAGGTGACGTGAATTCATGAACCCTTTCCTTCAGTATGATTTTTCTATTTTTGGTTTTAGTCAGTTCTTTCTCATGTTGTCATGTTATATGGTTTGATGTGATTTTATGTTATTATAGTTAAGTCATTTATGAGTTTGATTATGTGAATAATATTAAATCTTATTAAATATATAAATATTAGTATGGGGGCATTTAATTAATGAGAATTAACCAGATACATTTATTAATTAAAATATTTAATTTAAAAAGTCTAATTTAGTGAATAAAGGATTTAATTAATTATTAAATCTAAAATTGATATTTAAAAGCATAATTAATTAATTCATATTTAATTATCAATTTCATAATTATTAATATGTTAAAAAATAGTAATTGTTAATAAATTATTAATATGCAATTTAAGTTGCACATTCAGTTTAATAAAATTGAATTGAGAATTTATGTTAAAGTTGAGTTAAGAGTTGATAATTGAAAAGTGCATATTTTATTATTAAAATTATAATTAATCATGCAGAAGAGTTTGATAAAAATAATGTTAGGAAGTTGAGGTCTAACTGTTGATTGGGAGTTGCATTATTGAGTTATGTCTACTGGGTTTTCTTTATTAAGATTTTTTTAGCCATTATTCTTTATACAAATTTGGAGGAGACTAAGTTTCAGAGAAAATTGTTTGGATTGTTTGAAGAATTGTTTTCAAAGCTTAGGAGTAATTTGGAATCTTTGAGTCTTTGATTTGGTAATTGATTTTTCAAATCTTCTTGTGAATTTTCAGGTAGGGTTTGAAAAACCCATGGTAATCTTCTTTCGAAAAGATTGTCTACGTTGTGTTTGGAATGTCTGTTAGACTTTGATTTTGTTATTTTTTTATTTTCTATTATTTTAGTTTAATTTGGTTATTAAAATTTCATGTGAAGAATTCTTGATAAACCCAAATCTATAATGCTTATATATATATATATATATATATATATATATATATATATATATATATATATATATATATATATATATATATATATATATATATATATATATATATATATATATATATATGTATATATATATATATTTCTCTTTGGTTTTTACATCAGAGAAATTCTCTAACAGAAAATTTAAAAAATAAAATAAAAAAGTAATAATAATAATAAACATATATTAAATTATGGTGGGGCCACCACCCCCCACCACACAAGTTTCGATTGAGGCTCGCAAGGACTTGTGGGTACTGCAAGGTTTGCGGTGGGAGCGCAAGAGCGGAGGGGGTGATGCAAGGTATACTTCCCGTGACCTCATTTGTTTTTTTTAATAAAATTTTTTAAAAAAACTTATAATTTATTTAATACAAGTTTTAATTTATATTTAATTTTATAATATTACTTCTAATTAATATTCATTATTACATGTTAATAAAAGTTACTAATTAATTTTGTTAATTAGTTTTTTTTTAATTATTAAATTTAATTGTTACATATTATCAATTAATAATTTATTTATGTTATTTAAATGATATTGTTATAATTTATTTGATGTTCATTAATTAAGATGTGTTGTTGAATTAATTATTGGACTTAATTATTAAAATAGGTAATTAAGATTAATTAGATATTTCATTTTTTTTAGTTATGAATTTAGCTTGATGTTTTCTTTCATATATGGTCTTTGGTGTTTTTTTGTCAATTTGGGATTGGTTGGCCAAGGACGTTATACTAGAGGTGTATGAGTACCTTTGTATTGCATGAGTTGTGTATTTGGTTATTATATCTAATTTTGATTTGGAGATGATCTTTTATGTGGTCAATGACCACCTTTCTAAATTCTAATTTTGTTATCTTGTAGTATGGAAGTTGTCTTGAATACTTGTATGCATATTTCACTTGGGGAAATATGGTTTTTGATCTTTTTTACCTAACCTTGTTCTGTTAAAACTCATGGTTTTATGAACACCTTGATGGTGTGTATTTGTTGTTGTGACTATGTGAGAACCAGTGTGTTCCTGTTATATTAAGGGACGAATTTGAGGATTATTATAATTATTTTCTTGTTATCTTATTTATGAGCCTAGGTAGATTAACTAAGTGTATAGGTGAGAAGTGTCTTGTATTAGGCGTCAGTACAACAAGTGGCTACCAAGTTACTTAATGCAAGTGACTTAATGAAGGGATAAGTTAATAAAATCTATTAGGATGGAAACATTAATAATATGTTTGTGGGTAAAAGCACAATAAGTTGTCACCCTTTTACAAAGGAAGAGGCTAACAACACAAAAATTGAAAAACTTCAAGGGCATAAAAGTCACATTTCTGTTGAGAATTTGAAGATGATGTAAACTGATAAAATGTGTAAAATATGATGAACTTTATGACTATGATTTTTAAAAATTAATTTGAGCAAAAATTAATATGTTTTTTTAATTTTTTAGGTCTATTTTTCATATCCTGAAAATACTACAAATAAGGGAGTTCACTTCCCGTCAAATCATTATAAGTAAAACATTTTTTTTCCCTCCAATTTCATAATATGTCTTAGATGACATGTATATCTAGTGCAGGAAAAAAAAAAGAAGTTTTTTTGATCTATAGTTTACCCGTTATAAGTATTGAAAGTTGACCTTACCTGAAATCAATAGTTTTTGTCTCCCATCACTTTTACCCTATCAAAACTATACCAAAAATCAAATAAATTATATATTCTTGAAGAGGACTCTCTCCTCTAGTGCTGTATAGAATTTTAAAAATTTTCTGAATTGATTTAGTATTTTTCTATATTTTCTAAATCAACGTCTTCTCAAAGTTTAATATACCTACATGTAGTTTTTAGCAAATTTGTTTAACGTTTTGTAGATGAAACAATATAAAATTTATATGTCTAGAATCATACTTTCAAGATCTAGAAAAGGGTACTTTTAGTTTTTTAACATTTTCTATTTTGATCTAAGAAAGGAACAACAGAAGTGAAAAATTCTAGTTTTTTTGTGTTTTTGGTGGTTTGGCTGCCAACATGCCATGCCACCTAAGTAGACTCGGCCAAGTCCGATTGGGCCGAGTCTAATTGGGCCAAGTCTGACTCAGCCAAGTCCCCTTAGGGGTCGGCCCCACTCAAATAGCCTAATAGTGTGCAAATGAGTGGTTTGTCATGTTTTTTTATATTAAAAATATTGTTTAGACTTGGTCGAGTCCTACTCGGCCAAGTACCACTCGGCCCAGTCTAATGGGCCACGTAGACGCCATTCGGTGCTGCGTGGCACCTACATGTACTCGGTCGTGTTGGAATTGGCCGAGTCTAACTGGGCCGAGTGATTTGAGTTAGCCCAAAAGGTGACACTCGATTGTGCTTTTACCCTTGTGTTCCTCATCCATGCCTTGAGCTCTATTACAGGCTAGGATGGTTTGTGAGAAGATGATTTCCGCCTGCATGGACTTGGATATAGCATAGTTGGTACCTCATATGTTTGAGAGGATTATTGATACCGTATAGAGTCATTATGGCGTCGGGGTCTTGAGAGACTGCCAGGATAACTCTAGAGTTGACTCATGTGATGACACTTCTCTGTGCATCTTACGTTTCCTACATTTGTGGGTTTCCTTGGTTGAGTATGTATTACCTTTGTCCTTTTTTGGTACCTTTTTTATAGTAGTTGATTTTGGTGTTTGATACAGAGTGGGCTCTGTTTTTATCTCCTCAACATGGTGGTAGTGGACCATTTAGGTTCCACGAGGTCAGGTGGTAGTGATTCTTTTACCATTTAAGATTCTGAAGTTTGTGTACCAATGATAGATGCTCTTGGTAGCAGTTATATCTTTTCGTTCCTCATTTTTGGAGATTTATTCTTATCTTCTTATATTATGTTCTTATATCACTATTTCCATTACTTCTAAGATATCATATTGTACTTTATGTTTGGATTATTATTACATACAGGTGAACCCACAATAGTGGGTTACACATTTTTTCTTGAACAGACACTGAACTCTACATTTTAAAAAAAAATGTTCAGATTCGGATGCATATTATCGTTAAAGCGTTTGAAATTAGAATATGAAGTAAATTAGAGTCTTTTAGGATTTTTGTCTAGATTCTAAATATATTTTTTATTTTATATTTTGAGCTGATTTGAATGATTTTTTCTTTCTCCCACAAAAATTTATATGTTGTTGAAAATGTCATTTTCAAAGAGTTACATTGTTTTCATAGAGCATAATTTTTTTTCTAAATTAGATATCAATTTGATTCTTTCGAATCTAATTTTTTAACATCCATAAGGAGGGCATGCAATTGGTTTTATAACATTATCATTTTTATTTTATATTTTAATAATGTTTGAAGTTGACTAAACCGTAATTTTGACATACCTTGACTACATAGCTTATAACTTGTCATGTATTTGTCTAATTTAATTTTTATTTTTTTAATAGAAAGATAACTTCAATACATAGGGAATAGATTTTTTTCTCTCATTTACTATTTTTCAATAAGCGTCAAACATAAAGGTAAACAAACGGTGAAATATCTATGTTTAGTAAAACTAAAAATAAAAAGTCATAATAAACTTAATATATATTAACATTATAATCATTGGAAAGATTTTTCTCCGTAGTACCTTACTACATAGATAGTTTTTTCAAATGAACTCATTTGATATACCAAAAGATAAAGTCGAAGTGATTTTTTGTTAGCATTTTAATAGGTGCAAAGGAGACTCCATTGTAGGTATGAATGAGGAGCATAGATGTTATACCAATTTTTTTTTTATATAAGAGGCTTTTGAGCTAACCATTTGCAATTAATTCCTTCAAATGGAACCTCTCAAGGCTTAAATCATCATATTTTATTAAAAATGTGTCATTTCAGCAAAAATCAACATGTCTAAAAAAGTGTAACCCACTATTGTGGGGTCACCCATACCCTACGACTTGTGTAGTGGATGTGGGTTATCATGTATATATTGTGGCATCGATTGTATCTCGATTTCATGTATAAGATGATGTTCTTATTTACATTATGTGGAGACTTTATATAGTTGATTTATTAAGTAGAGTAATTAACATTTATATAATCTACGTCAAGGAACCCTTGAGATTTGTAATCTATGTTTGAGTTACACTTGTATGTATGAGTTGTATTATATTGTATTGCTTCCATATTTTTATACATTGTTGTTTGTAAACTCTTAAGTAAAAAAACTATTTTCTAAACTTAGTCTAGCATGTTTTAGGTTAATCTCTCATGGGTTCCTTGGCATGGCATTACAAGTCGACTAAGATTTTTTTTTGCGAGTGGTGAAGAATCCTCTGGGGGGTATGATCCTACAAGATTCCATTATTTAGAAAGGGTTTTGAGAGCACGCATTGGAGGATAGTCTGTTGGTCACTGTCCCATGTGCTTTTTTAGCCGCATTCATAATTTTTCTTTCTTTTAATAAAAATAGTGGAGGTAGGGTTAAGGTTTGTCCATGCTTTTGTTTAAGGTAATCATGTTATTTATTTATAGGGAACCTAGGATATATTGTTCTTGGTCTTAAATCCCTTGATTCATATAAGACAAGTGTCTAATTTGATGTATTTTCCTAAGATTGTGAGATTTTTCATAAAATGCAATATTTTTCACTCAAAAACTTCTACATATAGAATGATACTTTGGACCCTTTTGCACGATTGTGGAGCATGTATGCAAAAAAATCAAGGATGTAGAGTTCATTTTGGAAATTATACCATTTGCATGCTAACAATGTGAATAATAAACTCCATTGTCAGTTAGTTCCTACATTCATTTCATTCACATATTAAGGTGATCTATTAGTTTAAATTCTCTCATCTAGGTAGATCATGCTTTTTTATTTAGTTTTGTAACACGAAGAAAATTTGGATTTGACAAGGTTTTATAGAAAGTAGCCAAAATTAAAGGGGGAGATCAACCTTCTACTGAGTTCACTTACCACAATTATAATGGTGAACAAGGTAAGCATGAGATGGATGTATTCATAGATCATGAGTTATCATCTCTTTTAAGAAATCCATCTTTGATAACAAAAAATTGAATAGCCTAATCTTGACTAAAAATTCACATGGTTCTTGTTTGTAAACCACCAAAGCACGATGTCACGGGCTGTGAGTGCGAAGGGTTTGAACTCGGCCTGTCGCCCTGGCATTTAAAAATCTAGAGAGCCTGTGCAGGGTTCTGCAGTCTTACCTCCTACAGCGCCTGTGTGCGATAGTATTCCTCCCATGGGTGTTGTCTTGGGTCCTTCAGGCTTGCGGGATCCTTCTTTTTCTCCAACTACTAGTCTTGATGCCTTTCTTGGTGTTGCTTCCTCTAATCTATTTGCCTCTTCTAGACTCTATAAAGTGGAGGGTTCTTATGATAAGGTTTCTTCGAAGGCTCTGCATGGGCCTGGGGGCTCTTCTCGTAGTGTGCCTTCCACTGCTTTGATTTCTGTAAGTGGCTCTCTCTCTATCAAGCTTTTCATTGATGTCGAAGGGGACTTGGATAGTATTTTTGAGGTCTTTAAAGAACAGGCTCTGATATGTCACTTTCAGGTATTTTGGCACAGTCTTCCCCAACTGCATGATTGGGTGTCCCAAAAATGGGAACCAATAATATAGACAATGTTCACATTTTTCCTTTAAGCAAAGGATTATTTGTAGCCAAATTTGATAGATCTAAGGATAGATCTAAGATTTTGTGTCAAAACTTCTTTAGCTGGTAGGAGGATAAAATTTTTTTATGGTAAATTCTTGGCACCCGAATTTTAATCCCCCCATTGAAGTTTTCAACAAGATACCCATTTGGGTTAGGCTCCCTAATTTCCCTCTTCATCTATGGCATGATTCAGTCCTAGCTGAAGTGGGGGAGGATTTGGAGGATTTTTTGATAGTGGATCATGACTCTTCTAATATCTTCCATCCTACCCTTGCCCGCATTCTGCTAGAAATTGATACTTCATCGGGTCTTCCAGCTGAAATTAAGATTGAATCATCTAAAGGTTATTGGATACAACAACTGGACTATGAGGAAATCCCTTTTAGGTGTAGAAAATGCTTTAAAATGGGTCATACTTCTACTCATTGCAGCACTAAATTTAAAAAGAAGAAATTCTAGCATAATTGGTGGAAGGGTGCTTCCATCCAGCATTATACAATTTTAAAAAGTTCTTCTTAAGTTTTTAAGGAGTATGATCTTGTTTTGGGTTCTCAAATGCCTACGGTTGAAGTAGATGGCTTACACCCTATTTTGCCTCTTGTTGATCCTATAGGGATTGTTGATGATGATGCTTCTGATCATCATGTTGATCATGGACCTACTTTTCCTCTGCTGGCAGAAGCCACTCTTTCTATTAGCGGTTACATGTGGTTGTTGTTTCTACCAGCTTTGTTGGTGTGTTGGTTGCTGATGGTTCTGGTGATCCTGTCCCTCTTGATGGGGTTAATTTTGGCCCTGTGTCGGAAGTCATGCTGGTTAGCTCATTTCCTTTAATGGGAGTTGGTTCTTTTTTTTTTTGAATCAATTGTGCTGGTAGGAAGAGGCGTCAAGAATTGAAGATGATTGGATCACTGTTAAAGGTAAACAATCTAAGAAGTCCTCTTCTTTCAACATGACCCTTCGATCCCATAGAAAGGGGACTAATGGATAGCGTTGCTGCTATCTTCTTTGGACTGTTGTTTATCATGGTTCTATTTTGCAGTGTTCTTGGTTTGTTGTTAGGCCTTTTTTTTTGGTTGGTCTATTTTGTTTTGAGAGCCTTCAATGTTATATCTTAAATTTTATTTGTTAAAGGGTTTTGAGGCCACTTCAAAACCTTTTGTTACCTTAATCAAAAAATAAAAAACTGAATAACAAAGTTATATGGTTTTGTTCCATTGAGTTTCTTTAGAATATCATTCTCCTTTAAGTTTAGTTTCATAGTTCCACGAATATCTTCCATTGAATTACTCTATAAAATTGTTTCACTTTCAGTTTAGTGACAAGGTTTAGAGAAGCCTTGGCCATGCATGATACAAGAAAGTTGGTTTCTTTTTCCATGGGAAGTTCTACATTTTGAATGTAAATTCTATTGGATTTTTGTTTATAATATTCCTTTATGGTCTTGATGTATCTGTTACTTGTGCTTACAATTTTACAGTTCCAATATGCTAAAGAAAAATATTGGAAAAGGAGATGCAATTTATGGGTAATATTTAGCCTTGGTGTTGGAGACTTGGACCTTCCTCGATAGTGTCCACCGCCCAAACTTTTCAAATAAAGTTTACTATCCAAGGCATACCTATCGTAATACCATGGTGTATAGATTTTGAAGGCATAAATAGACATCACATGTTGAATGTGAATGATACATAACAGAACTTGCCAATCTATCTAATAAAATTAATGTTTAGAAATAATGCAAATGAATGTTTGAAAATTTCTTTTGGAAAGAAATTGTATTTGGATTTGAATGATACACTAAAAGAATTAATATTAAAAAATAAAATTTAAATTTAAAAATATAATATAACAAATCAAAATTTAAAAATAAAATATAAGAATGAAGAGCTTAAAAATTAAAGATTAAAAAATAAAATGAAATGAAAAATCAAAACATAAAAAATCAATATAAAAAGTCTATGAAATGATGAGGGAAAATCCTCCTATGTTAGTCCCTACCTCCAACTGGTATGCACTTCATTTGATGCATAACATGCCTCTTTTATATATGCATCTTTGTAAAACATGTTTTTTTTAATTTAAAATATTAGTACTAAAATTAACATTTAATTGTATTATGTACATATTATATTTCAATTAAAATTTAGACATGATAGTTTATTTAATTGTATTATACATATTATATATCAATATAAATTAATATTGCCATTTTTACACAGTCATGTGTTTTAAGATTTCAAGTGAGCTTTATGAGAAATAGGTTATGATAAAGTGATAAGTCATAGAATAGTGAAATTTCTGTAGTTCAAATTAATTTTTGTCAACTATTTATTTTTTGAAGGTAGTTTTTTAAACTTCATCTAGATTCCAAGCGATCTTTATGTGGAAGAGGTTATTTTAAAGTGACTAGTCATGTTCAAAATGGTGAAGCTCTTTTATTAAAAACCAAAACCATATGTATAGAAAATACAAAGACAATTTACAGAGGGAAAAAAATACTTGAAAATAAAAGAGTCTGAAAGAAGAGCATTTAGAGTTCAATCCATTTAACACAATAAATAAAGGGTATTGATGATGACTATTCAACACTTCACATATTTATACAAGAAAGAGTTTCAAAAATCAAAACCGATATCAACATTAGCAGATGCAAGACAAGACTATTTAAGATACATTTTTTTTTGTTAATCTCCTACAAATTTACTCTCTGGAATGAAGTGTAAACAATCTAGATCATCTTTCTTTGTAAATAAATTCTGTAAAAAATGGCCCCATTAAAATTTCTTCACAATTTCCCATCTAAGAATATATAAGAGTGAATCTTATTTGTTTCCTTGTTATAAATTTTAGAAAATGAGATAGAATAATATTATAATACAACAAAACTTTGATGTTCAAATTGAGCAGATTTCATTTATAATATTTCTTCACAACCCATTAATTGAAAACTTAATTGTCTTAATATGAAATTTCAAGTGAAATATTTTATAATCTTGCATCAAAGATCTTACTTGATTCGATAAATAAAATTTTTAAAAGGCCTGAGTCTTTTATAATAAGCTCCAAATGTAAAGTAGAAGAAGACAATGCAAAAAACAGCTGCAAAACAACCACTAAACAACACCATAAATCTTGTTATCTTAATGATATTTTTTAAATGGATAATATTACTAAAATGAAAAGTGCTGAGGGAAAATAAGCCACAGATAAGTTCACAATATCAGAGATATTCTTTTAGAACAGTCAACAAGCAAGACCCATAGATGCTCATGCTTTCACATTTGTCCAAAATATCTTGCACCTGTCAAACTGCCAAAAAATGCCCGAAACAACCATTGTATTTAAATCTGTCCACAGTCCCCTAGAGTCTCAAACCTGTATAAACCTCAAGAGAGGCAGTAACCTGCTTAGCAACAAGGATTGAAGATGTGTCTTTTAGAAGACTTCCTCAACCGGCCTTGACACCACTCGTTATTTCTTGACTTCTAAAACACCCAAAAGAAGTTTAAGCTTTACCAAGACCTTTATTGCAGCCCACAATAATATAAAAATGCATCGACTCTTATTTGGAATACAAGCATTCAACCCCAGGAAGATGGACTCTGTCCATAGCTCTCAGGTCTTCAGAAGGAGAGTCCTTGTCTAGACCTGGAAATCAAGGAGCGCCTTCAAGAACACTTAATTGCCCTTCTTAGAAGCAGCCCACAAACAAACATTTCTAAATTTGGACCTGTCCAAAGGTGCTCTGGATCAGACCAGATTCTATCATTTTCAGTTCTCCATTGATCTCTAGTACTGAAAATAATAAATCAATGAATCTACCTGATCTTCCTTTTGTGCCTAACAGACTTATTACAATAGATTGGATCCAAAGACTGATGCCTAGCTATGCAACATGCTTAATTGTTGTAACTTAAAGACTGAAGATGATGCATGCCCAATTAAAAAAATTGAAAAAGTACTTCATTCAGCTGGTCCATTAAACTATACTCATGACTTGAAACCTGATTACGGGCTTTATCAGAGCGTTTCAAAGAGGGAAGAAAGTAGTATGCGAACCACATGTTTCCCAGTTGAAAAGCCTCAGCATGGCCCCAGTTTTCTTCTTCAGATATCTTATTACAGCATGGCCCCTTTTTGCTTACAACAACAGAGCATGTAGCATTCTGTGAGTACAATATCTTATGAAAAGTCTGAACAGTAAACAAGCAAATCCCATAGATGCCCATGTTGTCACATTTGAATAAGGGCAGGGGCAATAACCAAAATGCTTAATACCCAAAAACAACCAAAGGATCTCAACAGAAAGAATTAGCCAAAAGAAGTTATAAGTTTTTCCAAGACCTTTAATGCAACCCACAATAATATAATAAATGCACTGACTCTTATTGGAATTGAAGCATTCAACATAGACAGGAAGATAGACCAGAGTCTTTTGCAAAAATGGAATAGACTGGAAGATAGACCAGACTCTGTCACTAGCTCTCAGGTCTTCAGAAGGAGAGTCCTTGTATGATTGTAACTATCATTGTATTGATAGTTACTTGCCCTTCTCAGAAACAGCCCATGAACAAAAATTTATAAATTCGGACTTGTCCAAAGATGCTCTGGATCAGACCAGATTCTATCAGTTTCAATTCTCTATTAATCTCTAGTACAAAAAATAATAAATGAGTAAACCTATCCGATCTTTTTTTTTCTTGCCTAAGAGACCTATTACAATTGATTGGATCCAAAGACTGATGCCTAGCTATGCAACATGCTTAATTGTTGTATCTTTAAGACTCAAGATGATGCATGCCAAACAAGAAAAATTGAAAAAGTACTCTTATTCAGCTGGTCCATTAAACTATACCTATGACTGTTTTAAAGATGGAAAACGTAGTATGGCAACCACATGCTTCCTAGTTGAGAAGCCTCAGAATGGCCCCAGTTTGCTTCACCAAATCTCTTATTTCAGCATGGCCCCTTTTTGCTTACAACAATAACAGGGCATGTAGCATTCTGTGAGCAGTAATCATTCACACTTCCCATGATTGCTATGCACGTTGTCAATCATTCACAGGTACATATCAAAAAAGTTATAACCTTTACCAAGACCTTTAGTGATATAAAAAATGCACTTACTCTCATTTGCAATACAAGCATTCAGCCCCGACGGAGATAGAGCAGACTTCTTTTAAAGAAAGGAAATTCAAAATTATATGATCAACACTCTCAAGGACAAACGCTAACATCTGAATTAGATAGAGGGAGTTTCTTCAATAACAAAGACCACGGGGCAGGACTAGACTTAGATTCCAGCAAGCATTGAGGTGTCCTAGAGCTATAGATCAGTTATGGACTTAATTTACAGAGTACAGAACCATCACTGTATCAGAGATAAGGTGAATTACAATCTCTGATAACATCTTAATGGTTTTAGGAAAGCACAAGCAGAGAATATTTTGAACCATGAGAACATACAAAGGAATATACATGATAAATACTTTGGCCATTATAAATTGATTAAAAGATTACAATGCCTCACTAATAATAGCAATGCAGCTGAATGTAATTATTGTTATATCTGTATGTGCTACAGCTATTACTTTGCTTCCTGTACTTTACTTTTTATGCTCAATATCATATGGTATTTATCTAATAGAATGTGTAATATGCTCAAAAATGTAATTTCTCATCATTAGACTATTAATATGATTGTGACAAATTTAAAACATTCTTTGAAGACACTATGAAGAACTAATGATATCATAATCTCTTTTATATATTAAGGAACACTATTACTAAATTGATCTGCTCATTAAGAGACTCGTAATTCATTGTCCAAAATTGTTTTTCATTAAAATAAATTACACTCATCTTGACCAATAACATAGCATATTAAACTCATCATCAAACTACATAATATAATTCAAAGCAATATTAAAATTATTTTATGTTAGTTTGGCTTAGATGCCATGACAAAACCTTCATTTATAAAAATTGTCTTTATTCCATCTAATAAAATATTTTATAATCTTGCATCAAATATCTTCTCTGATTATTTAAGCATAATTTTGAAAGAACCTAAATCCTTTTATAAAAAAATCAGAGTGAAAAGCAAAACTGGACAACTCAAGAACAATTCAAGAAACATCTACAAAACAGCCATGAAACAGTCTACATTCATTTTCTTAAGAATTATCAAATGGTTCATGCACATTGTCTAGGATTTCATATTTTGCATGTATGACTGTTGAGAGCTCTGAAGAAACATTGACCTGGTTTTATAGTCAACAATAGCATTTGTTTGAAACCTCTTAAATCCTTTCAATATATATTTTTGCAACTACACTTCTAGCTTCAAAATCTAAAATAAATCCCTTCAAACAGTGTTTCAATGCTGTAGAAAAAGGTATATTTTGTCTAAATACTTTACCTGTTATGTCTATTCTTTCACATTCTCATTACAGATTCGCACAGCTCGATACATTCTATTACAAACTAGACTAATACAGCCATTTATAAAAAGTAATTTCCAATACAATCACAAATTAATATTTAGAGCCCTGTATTGATGGAACATCGCAAAATCTTGTAGAACCCTTTATTGATGGAACGGCAGATAGGTTTAATTGGTTCAGGAAAAGGCAATCAAGGAACCCCAGAAAATCTCAGTGGCATGGATAGACATTTTCTGACATTGAACTTAAACGGGTAAACTTCTGGCCATATTTTCCGCTCCCCGCTATCTATATCTATACAAATTATATGGCTGACATAGCCTTGGGTTTCCTGAATTACCCAAATATAATCCCCCCAACACAAATTACTCTAGGAAGCAAATTTATGGGCGATACAACTGCTTCATATTTAGATCTCCAGTTTCCGTCATGCTCATCAAACTCATAAAAAATCAAAGCATTTGTATATGCTGGAAGTTGGAGTGGCTCACCTTTGCAAACAATTATCATTCTGCCCTTGTACATAACAATTCCCAAGGTCTGGTGCAGTATACCTTGCCTCACCAATGGAATCCAAAGATACTTGATATTGTCATCTCCATTCAGATCACACACAAGCACATTTGCCCCATCTTTACAAAATCAGTAAATTTTCTGGTTCTGCAAGAAAATGCTTGGGAAAAAGCTAACTGTCAAATATCCACAATCTTTTCTCGAGGGGAGCGTCCCTTATTTCCCATCTCTCTTCTGCAGATTTATAAATCAAAACAATAAATTTCTTACTTCTGAGAATGTTAAAATTTTCAATTATAACAGTTACTTGATAAGTTTTTTCAACTGTGAAGCCCAATCACTGTTGTCTGTAACCATCATTTCCCTGTCATCTGCAGGTGTTACGAAGATGCTTGACCATGCATTGTAATAAGAAAACAAATAGCTGAGAGCTGCTGTTGCATTCGTAACATGTTGTAATTTTAATATGAGATATCTGCCCTGCTTGTAAAGTGGACGTAATCCAAAATAGCTGGATGAACCACTATAAACTTTGTGCCTCTGTGTCTTTGCATTTTGGCTTTTATCTTCGTATTTTGTTTTTTAATTAGTTTAGTCTGCAATTATACTTTCAACAATTGGTATCAGAGCTGGTTAAACTCGTTCGATTTTTTAGAAATCGGTGAGGTCTTGCAGGCGCCATGAATGAAGCAGATAAATGGAAGATTGAAAAGTTTTCAGGGCAGAACTTTGGATTATGGAAAGTACAGATTGAATCTCTGCTTGTCAAGCAGGATTTGCAACTAGCGTTAATTGGAAAAACAAAAGGAAAGGGTTCAATGTCGGATGAGACTGGGAGAAGATCGATCAGGAAGCAAAGGCAACGATCATCTTATCTTTATCAAGCACTGTGTTCTTCAATGTTTCGACAGAGAAGATAACGAAAGAGCTGTGGGATAAGTTATCCTCATTATATGAGATAGCTTCAGCATCGAACAAAGTATTCATCATCAAGAAATTATATAATCTGAAAATGAAAGAAGGGGGAGTGATCGCAAATCATCTCAATGAGTTCAATATTTTAGTTACTCAGCTGATTTCGGTTGGTATCGCATTAGATGATGAAATAAAGGTGATATTAATGTTATGCTCTCTTCTGAACAGCTGGGAAGGAGTTGTAATGGCTGTGAGCACTTCAGTTCCAGCCAAGAGAAAGCTGAAATTCGATGAAGTCACAGCCACATTACTTAGTGAAGACATGCGAAGAAAACATCAAGAACCCTCTTTCGGTGATGCTCTAACAGCTGTGAGCACAAGCAATAGAGGTAGAAGTCGTGAGAGAGGAAGAAATAATAACAATAACAATGGAAGAGGCAGATCGAGTCATCACTAGAAATCGAGAGGAAGAAATGGCACATGTTGGTTTTGTGGAAAATCTTGGCACACAAAGAAGCAATGTTGGAACTACAAAAGGGCTCAAAATAATGTTATTAATGCTACAACTGATGGAGCTTTGGTACTTGCAACCGGCCACACGGATTCAGATTCGTGGGTTCTCGATTCCGGTGCCTCATTTCATGCAACTCCATGCCGGAGTGCTTTCACAGATTACCATGAAGGTATGTTTGGCAAAGTTTTTCTTGGGGATAATAAAGAATGTGATATAGTGGGAAAAGGGGATATTTTATTGACGCTGAAAAATGGAAGCAAATAGATTTTAAAAGATGTTAGGCATGTTCCTACACCTAAGCGTAATCTGATTTCTGTTAGTCAGTTATATACACAAGGCTGCAATGTTAGTTTTGATTTAGCTTCTTGGAAAGTGTCCAAAGGTCAATTAATTTTAGCAAAAGGGCAGAAAACTGAAAGTTTATACACATTAGAGTGTAATGGTAAAGTGGGAGCAGCCATGGCGGTTGCGGATAGCAATGCCGAACTTTGGCATAAGAGGCTCGGTCATATGAGCAAAACAGGTCTTGAAGTTATGCTTCGAAGAGACCAACTTCCGGGTTTAAAATCGGTTGATTTGGAATTGTGTGAACATTGCCTCTATGGCAAACAAAATCGCACCAGCTTCATAAGGATGGGTCATGAGAAGAAATCATCTCCATTGGAGCTCATTCATTCCAATGTTTTCGGTCCTACGGAGGTAACTTCTAAAAGTGGCGCTAATTATTTTGTTACATTTCTTGATGATTGCACTCGCAAAGTTTGGGTTTATATGCTGAATAAGAAATCAGAAGTTTTTTCAAAATTTAAAAGCTTTAAAGCTAAGGTGAAAAATCAGATTGGAAGAAAAATAAAATGTTTGCTAACGGACAATGGTGGTGAGTTTTGCTCTTCAGAGTTTGACCAATTTTGTGCAGATCATGGTATTCGAAGGATTAAAACAGTCCCATATACACCTCAAGAAAATGGTGCAGCAGAGAGGTTGAATAGAACTATTTTGGAAAGAGCTTAGTGTATGTTGTCTAATGCCGGTTTGGGGAAGGAATTCTGGGCAAAGGCATGTAATATAACGGTTTATTTAATAAACTGAGCTCCTTCATCACGTCTTGATTTTGACATTCCGGAAGAGAGGTGGGCTAGTAAGAGAATTTTTTTTCTCATTTGCGTGTTTTTGAATGTGATGCATACGCTCATATTAATAAGGAGCAGAGAACGAAGTTGGATTTCAAATCCAAGAGATGCATTTTTTTTTGGGGTATGGTGAGGATGAGTTTGGTTATCGTCTATGGGATTCAATCACTAAGAAAGTGATACGGAGCCGGGATGTTGTCTTCAATGAAAAGTCATTTCTCCGTTTGAAATCTCAGAGCTCTTCTTCTGATAATTTTATTCAATTTGATCTGTATGATAATGGGCTTCCTAAGCAAAATGTACCCCGAGTTACATTTCATCCATCAACATTTGTCACCTCCAGCATTGCTCACCTACCTTCTTCCACAAATTCTCTCATTTCTCCACTGCCAATTCCCATATGCACATAGCCTGTCATTGTTACAACCCGCCCAGCCCCCCATTTGTTTGACCATGACACTGTGTCAGAGCATCCTACTTTCCCAACGCCACCTCCACAAATTCCAAATTCCGCAGCCCCTTTTAATTACGGTGAGAGAACAGAGCAGGAGGCTCTGCCCCCCACGTCTCACCAAACGCGTGAGGACTACTCCTCCACGCTAACTTCCCACGCTGACTTCCCACTTCATAGCGTGGACCCAACACCAAATATCAGGCCGCCTCCTTTGTGCGTTGGCAAGTTCACACAAACCTCATGCCCCCAACCCACTTCCCCGTGTGAACACTCTCTGCCGCGGGTAGCTAGAGAGCAGCCCGTGCCTCTCACTGCCTTCTCCCTGCGTGAGCACCCTCTGGCACACACGCCAACCGTGCTGCAGGATCCTCACTCCTTTGTGCCAGATGTAGACTCTTTCAGCTCCTATGTGCACTAGAATTTGCAAATTGGAGAGCTTTCTGGATGCCCTGTTCCGCCTCTTTGCCAATCGACAAAGTTAAGCAAACAGTCTGATACCAGTAATTTACACGGTTCTGGTCATCCAAAGACTACTGATATTGATACAAATCAAAATATTAATCCCTTACGGAGATCAACCAGAGAGAAGAAGCGTCCCAAGAAATACGATGACTATGAATTATTATTTTCTTTGTGTTCTGATCAGGAAGAGCCACAAACATTTAAACATGCATGTTCTGATGTAAATTCAGCATTCTGGTTGGATGCAATGCGAGATGAAATGGATTCCTTACACACGAATCAAACTTAGGATTTGGTCACTCTTCCGCCAAACTGTAAAGCATTGAAAAATAAATGGGTCTATTGCATCAAAGAGGAAGACAGAGGATGCAAGAGATACAGAGCCAGACTGGTAGTGAAGGGATTTGCTCAGCAAAAGGGTGTGGATTTCAATGAAATTTTTTCTCCAGTGGTGAAAATGCAGACCATTTGTTTGGTACTTGGCATGGCGGCAACGTGGGATCTCAAGCTTGAGCAACTCGATGTCAAAACAACATTTTTACATGGGGACATTGATGAAGAGCTATATATGGAACAGCCGGAAGGCTTCGCCAAACAGGGGCAGGAGCATTTATTTTGCAGGTTAAAGAGGAGTTTATATGGGCTGAAGCAAGCCCCTCATCAATGGTATTTAAAATTTGATAATTTCATGACTCAGCAAGGTTTTACTCGCTGCGAATCAGACCCCTGTGTATACTTCAAATGGCTTCCGACTGGTGAGTTTGTGATCTTGTTATTGTATGTTGATGATATGTTGACTGCTGGTAACAGTATGAGAGTCATTTATGAGCTGAAGACACATTTGTCTCTTCATTTTTCCATGAAAGATTTAGGGGCAGCGAAGAGGATTCTTGGGATGGATATAATCTGAGATAGACATAAGAGAGAAATTAAGTTATCTCAAGAAAAGTATATCTTTAAAGTTTTAGAAAAAATTTTGGCTGATCATTTTCAATTGTCTTCTAAAATGTGTCCTACTCAGGAAGAAAAACATGAGATGGCTGGTATTTCGTACTCTTCCGCAGTTGGGAGTTTAATGTACGCCATGGTTAGCACACGTCCGGATATTGCTCATGCAGTGAGAGTTGTGAGTGGTTTTATGAGTAATCCTGGTAAAACTCATTGGCAAGCAGTTCAATGGACTCTTCAGTATTTGAGAGGCACTTCCTCTCATGTTTTATATTTTAACAGTAAGGCCCCTTATATTTGCGGATATGCTGATTTCGATATGGCTGGAGATTTAGATACAAGGAGGTCAACAACAGGCTATGTGTTTACTTTTGCCGAGGCAGCGATAAGCTAGACTTCTCGGAAGCAACAAGTGGTTGCTCTTTCCTCCACTGAAGCTGAATACATTGCTCTCGCTGAGGGAGCCAAAGAGCTAATATGGTTACAGTGATTGTTTGGAGAGTTGAGATTTAAACAATCCACATTTACTCTATTCTCTGATAGCAACAGCGCCATTCATTTGGCCAAAAATTCAGCTTTCCACAATCGCACAAAGCATATTGAGACCAGATTTCATTTCATACGCTATGCTCTTGAAGAGGGAAGACTACAGTTAGCGAAGATTGATACAAAGGTCAATCCAGCAGATGCTTTCACCAAGGTTGTGCCGCAAGAGAAGTTCGAATTCTGTAGGACTTCTCTCGGCATCGTGACGACATAGCCATAAGTGCCAAGTGGGGGATATCTCTGAGTAGCTTGTCTCGTAGCACTGATTGGACTTCAAGTGGGAGATTGTAACGGTTCTGCAGAGTAACGGCTCTGCAGACAACTGTGAAGCCCAATCACTGTTGTCTGTAACCGTCATTTCCCTGTCATCTGCAGGTGTTACGAAGATGCTTGACCATGCATTGTAATAAGAAAACAAATAGCTGAGAGCTGCTGTTGCATTCGTAACATGTTGTAATTTTAATATGAGATATCTGCCCTGCTTATAAAGTGGACATAATCCAGAATAGCTGGATGAACCACTATAAACTCTGTGCTTCTGTGTCTTTGCATTTTGGCTTTTATCTTCGTATTTTGTTTTTTAATTAGTTTAGTCTGCAATTATACTTTCAACACTTGTACCTCATCCTTTGACTGACATCATAGAAAACAAGCCCATTAGAAGACCCACTTGTTTCATCATAAAGTTCCATCACCAGCCACCTTTCCACATTGCTCTGCTCCCACATATTGTGAAAGTAAGTATATCCGGAAATAGTACTTTGCCATGAAGTAGAAATGATTTGCATTTGGAACAGAGTATGGAGAGGGAGTATGCAAAATTTCCTCTTGAATATGACCTAGTCTTGTGTTTGAGCCATTTTCTGCATCCTTGGCATATATATGCTTGCTGGTTCCATTAGTTGATCCACAATCACCTTCCTTTTGTGCAGCCATTACTTCACCCTTGCCATATGGATATTTGCTTGAGATTGAGCCATCCCCCTCAATCTCTTCACTGAAAATGTCATCCCAGCAGATTTTTATCCTCTTAACATTATGGACCAACCTTGAATTGTCAGGTTCTCCCTTGGAAGCCATCATTCCTATGAGGTATTTAGTCTCTTATGGTAAGCTGTTCTTGTATAATTTGAATTATTTTTATAGAGGTCATCTACTAAACCGTTTTATTTTAGCTGCCGACATGGCCAAATTCTCTAGGGCACGATCCCAGTCTCAAATTAAAGTGACAAGTCATGATAGTTAAAATTATGAAATTTCCAAAGTTCATGTCGATTTCAGTCAATATTTTTGGAAATCTGAATGTGCAGATTTTCATTTGACCTGTTTAGTATCAAACTCTTAAGTTTGATCCCCAAATATCCCTGGTTAAAAATCTTAGTAACATTGATAAAAGGAAAAAAGTCATGGAGTGTAATGATACTAAATTTAACATGTAATAGTATTATACATAATCTTTTTAATATAATTAAGCCGATAGGCTTTTTTGTGAGCATAACCCATTGACGGAAAAGTGTCAGCTGACAGAAAAATGTCAGCTGCTGACGGGAAACACTGATTGGAAACATTAGAGACAATACCTAAACATTACAATACAATGTAAACAAGGTCCAAAGAATTCTTGGAAAGAGAAGTAAAGCTGTTCCAAATTCTTGGAAAGAGAAGTAAAGTTGTAGCAAGTGAGGACTTAGGTGGGAGCCAACACGGTGAAAGCCATTTAACCAACGAAGAGGACGATGATTTGGAGGGTGTCGAGAACACGAAATTGGATGAAGCTTTTTGGCGTTGCTGCTTCATATATTACAATAATGGCTGGTCAATTTGTGGAGAGAATTTCGAATGATGTGCAATTGCATTTTTATGGATTTTATAAGCTCGCTACAGAGGGCACGATAGGCTATATTTTGTAGCAGGTTTCACCTGGGAAGTTGTCTCACGCTAAAAACAACTTTCATGGACCTGAAAACAAAATTTTACTCGCAACCAGTATTTTGGTGAAAAGACTGCAAAATCCTGTCTCGAGATAGCTTTAAAACCTCAACATTTTTATATATACTTTTTGTTTATTATGAAAAGATTGAAGCAACGGCTGTAGGGAGATTGGTTTTGGTTTAATAGAGTTTCCTTACATTTTTCCTGCAAACGACGCCCATGTTTTTTAAGTGAATCGTTGATAGCACAGCACAATTTGTACAGAATCTTGAGGTACATCACTTCCCATGGTTTCACTGAGTTTTTCTTTTTGGAGGAATCTGCACACAGCTAGATCATTTTTTGTTGTGTTTTACCAAATTCTAATATATTTCTGTTATTATTTGTTAACTTAAGCTATTGGTTGTATGGTTATATCTATGCTTGTTTTCATATGTGATAATATTCTAATATTTAGTATTAGATTCCTTTTTTGAAATTTGAAATGAGTTTTGTGTTTATTTGGTTTTCATTATTTATTTAGTTTTCTTTGTTCTTGAGGTTATTTTTGTGATTTTTTTTACACTTGTTTGATTTAGGGGTTTGGGGTTATTGGCTTGATTTTTTACAAAAGGAGTCTTAAAAGATTGTTACACTGCATTCCAACTTTCTCTTTAAGCTCTCGTATTATTGATTTCATTATTGGGACAAAAATATTAGGTTTGCTTATTGATTTTAATTTTTTCTTTTGATTTGGATAAATTCAATTTGATATTTTCTACAAATGGGACAAGCAATCCTTAATTCAAGTGGTTCAAGTTTGGATTTTTTTGTTTGCATAAGTTTTGTAGGTACAAACAAGTTTCTTTTATTTTATTTGGTTTAGAAAGGGGAATCATAGTGAGATTTTTCATTAATCTTTATTTTTCTTGAATGAGGGATTGATGTATGTTAGTTTGTTTTTTTCTTTCTGATGTTAGCATGGAGGAACCTATTTTTTAATTGTTTGGTTTGTTGTTTAACACATCTTTTTTTGGTCTTCCCTTACCGTGGTTTCGCTTAGGATCCAATTCCTCATTGATTTGTAAGCTACAAAGGTCAGCTTTTATTTTTGGTTCATAAATCTCCCTTGAAGGGGTTATGTTGGACTAGTATTTTGACCGAATTTTGATCCTTGGTATGCTCTCCAAGTATCAGTGCTCATGGCAAATAATAGAATTTCAAAAAATAATAATTTTTTTAGGGTAGTGATTATTGACTTATTTTAGTCTTTTGGACTTAAATAGTCTCATAAGGTTGTGTAAAGGGTTTGATATTTGATGTCATACTTTGAGCTTTAAACCATCAAAATAACCTTTTTCTCAAAAGCTCATGTACACCTTTTGGAGGGTATCTCATTTTGAGGAGTCTAAGTTTGTTGAAGTTTCACGTAGGTTTAGCATTTATGTTTGATTCAAAGAAAATTGTTAGGTTTTCAGCTAACTTGGCATGTGCCCCAGCTTGTGAGGGAAGCATACTTGGTGTATGCACCTCTAGAAGCCATGAGAATGAAGTAGAAACCATTATGGATCAAAGAGCTCCTGTTTGCAGGCCCATCACTTGAATAATACACTATATTTTACACCTTTAAGAGTTTGTGTGGTCCAAGTTGTTGTAATCTTGGATTCAACGAAGGTAGGTGAGAAGATGTATTAAAAAGGGATTGATAAGGAGGTAAAATAATAACTATAACCCCTTTATATTAGTATATTCCTTCATGCAATATCATGCATGTGATATCATTCTTCAGAATTTGGGGATCTTAGAGGTTTGTTTCAGTTGGGGTTTCCATGAAAATGGTCAAGTTTTTTAATGTATTGCATTGTGTAGTTTGAAGTTTAAGGTTTGTATGATTGTGTAGAAAGTGTCTCAAACAGTGCAAGGTAAAAGTAATACATTCATTGTCTCCTACATGACCCTCTACATGTCAGTATCAAATAGAAAGGACAAATAGTTTTCTTGAGAGTGAGATCAAATAGAAAGGATAGTTATAACCAAAATTCACTGTAAACTAGTTGTAGGATCACCCGGGATCAGTTGGGTATGTAAAGGGTTGACTTAAACTTGAAACTATACACAAGAGTTTAGAGACACTCAAAGAGTTTTTATGCAGTAAGAAAGTTTGTAGGACATTGTTGGCCTTGTTTAGAGATCCTAGAGACCTGTACAATCATCAAAGTCCAATAATAGTTTTGTTTGAAAACATGTAAAGGACAATAAAGTGTCATTGATGTTGTCAAATTCCTTTAAAGTCGTTCAAGAGGTTGACCAATGTGATCTAATAGGGGACATGATAGTTACACCACTAAGATCCATTGGAGACCTATAAAAAGTAAATATGTGCAAGCATGGAAGCCACCAGCAAATACCCATGAGGCCTTGATAGTTTTGTAAGATGATAGTAGCTCGAATAAGATTGCATAAGACATTTAAGAGGCATTAGACAAGGAATATTCCTTCCAAATAGTTGGAATAGACACGTTTCAAAGAGTTTTGTGACCATAAAAGTCATGCTTTAAGTGAAAGGGCATCTTGTAATGCCCACCCTAGCATCTTCCTATGTTAGACTGATAGGACTATTGTTTTGACACTTTGGATTATATGTTTAGACTATGATCAATATTTAGTTAGAATTTTATGAGACATTTGAGCATATCCATATATTTGGTTACTACAATTTGTTTGGAATTATTAAATGAGTTAGCATGTAATGATGAATGGTTAGAAATGAACTATCAGTGAAACGTTTTACAATAATTTATGTTGTGATGTTTATATTATGATCTAACCCTGCTAACCCCATTATGATTTCATGTTTATTGGTTGATGTGAGTGTAGGATGAGGGGGGGGCAGTCGTAGTTACTCCTATGGGAGGTCCACACAATGTCGCACTCTCCCTCCTTGTTGGTCACTGTCTATATATATATATATGTATGTATGTATGTATGTATGTATGTATATGCATGTCGGTTGGTGATGCAGGATGTAGGTACCAGACATCGTCTCCACTTGGCTACACAAGTCTGAGCATGCCTTCAAAATCCTTGAGTTTTTGTTGTGTGGAAATTTAACCAAGCTACTCTCGAGATTACCCATGGAATTAGAATTATGTTTAGGAAGTTATCCTAGTTGGGAAAGTAGAATGCAGTTTATGTTGTGGACTTGATTTGATGTTGGTCTGAGTTTATGTTATGAGTTAGAATTAACCTATTTTATATGTATAATAATTATTCTATAATTATGTTATCATTGTTTGTATGTTATATAGGGTTATGTGCAAGATCATGAGGGGCCAAACTATGCCCTTAAGTGGCAATGAAAAATCAACAAATCAAGGTTAGTCAACTTGACGTGAAAATTTCAACTAGCTATGAACCTAATATCAAAAAGTTGTAAGAATAAATTCTGTAGAAAATTGAATTTAGTTTCTAAGCTACTAGGCCTTTCTTGAGAAAAAGTTAGTATGATTGGTGAAAAGTATAGATTTCAATGCAGTAGTACAAAAATTTCTGAAAAAAAATAAGAAGTAGGTGTATGTCTGACCACCTTAATCATAATCAAATGATAATATTTTATTGTAAGATTTTATTTATAAGTAGTAGACTCATGCCCGGATGTGACGCATATTTTTTTGTAATTTTATTCCAAAAAAAAAATTAATTATGAATTTTCTGCTACAACGTTTTCAGAATAAAAAAACTCCATTGTTTGACCACCTTAACTCATTCAAAACTTTACAAAATTTTTTTTAAAAAAAAATTTCCTTATAGTAGGCGAAGCATAGAATGTGATGCATTTTTCGGATTTCAAAAATGTTATACCGTCTGAAAGTTATAGTCATTTTTCAATCAGTATATAAATCAGCACTTTAGAGGTAGCTCAATTAGAAAATAGCTAATAATTACTTACCGAATTCAAAATTTGACAGCAATTATATCAATAGAAAGCTGATAATCTACTTAAGATACCCTTTTCATTTTATCAAATTCAGGTGAAAAAAAAGTCGTAAGCTACATTGTTGAAGTTTGGAACTCAGAGAAACACGGGAAAAACATGTATTTGAGACATTTCAATAGTTGACCATGTAGGTTTGGTGCACAAAGAAATACTGAGCCTAATCAGGTACCCGATATTTTTGAGTACTCGAATATGACGACAGAATTTTGAATTTTCACTTTCCCTTCCCTCCACTTTCTCCCTCCCATTTCTCCATCCTTCATATGATATATTATATATAAAAAACTATATATTAGATATATATTAGATATATTAAATATTATATAATATCAATTATATATTAAATATTATATAATATACATTTTACATTAAATATTATTTAATATATATTAATATTAAAAACTATATATTAGATTATATATTATATATATATTAAATATTATATAATATACATTTTACATTAAATATTATTTAATTATATATTAATATCAAAAACTATATATTATATATAATATTATATATTAAATATTATATAATATACATTTTACATTTTAAATATTATTTAATATATATTAATATTAAATGTTACATTATATATCATATATTATATATTATTTTATATGTATAATATATTAATATGTATTTTACGACTATGTATGAAAGGTTGGAAGATTGCAGAAAAATCATGGATGGCCATTGAAAGAAGCAAAGGAAATTAATCAGCCATTTAAAAAATTCATGAGCGGCCATTGAGGAAGAGAGAGTGAGAAGGTGGTGGGGGCTTAGAGAGGAAGAGAGAGAGTGAGAAGGTGAGAGAGAGAGAGAGAGATAGCTCGAGATAGAGAGAGAGGGTGATGAGAGAGAGAGGAGATAACACACACACACACACACACACACACACACACACACACACACAGAGAGAGAGAGAGAGAGAGAGAGAGAGAGAGAGAGAATATTAGTATGGGAGGGAGAGAGAGGGAGGAAGAGACAGAGACAGAGGGGGGGAAGGGGAGAGAGTAGGATAGAGAGAGAAGGGGAATGAGAGAGAGAGAGAGAGAGAGAGAGAGAGAGAGAGAGAGAGAGAGAGAGAGTAGTTGAGAGAGAGAAGGGGAAGGGGAGAGAGTAGGAGAGATAGAGAGAAGGGGAGATAGAGAGAAGGGGAGAGAGAGAGAGAGAGAGAGAGAGAGAGAGAGAGAGAGAGAGAGAGGGGGGGAAGAGGAGAGAGAGAGGGGGGAATGGGAAGGGGATAGAGTAGGAGAGAGAGAGAAGGGGAAGGGGAGAGAGTAGGAGAGAGAGAGAAGGAGAAGGATAACCAATTCATTACAACATTAATCAGTAAGGAGCAAGGAAAACTTAAATAATATCACAGCAAGCATTAGAAATCCAAATTCTAATTAGGATTTTTAAGAAAAGTAAGGTCCTGGATAGGGACATTACAGATCCACACATTGTTTAGTAGATACCTCCAAGAACCCACATACACGGGAGTAGGTTTGAAGTAAGACTAAGATTGTTTATCAGTTCAAATTTATATTACTGTGTTGTACTTTTGATTAACATCCAATGATTGGATGTGAAATTCACAAATTTGATTATATTGCCACTGGTTCTATTTCAAATTTTGGAAAAAATGGATATTTGACATATGTTCATAAATTTCAGTCAACACCATTTTAAAATAACACATTAGTTTATTTTTACACATTGAGAATATCATCCTTAGGAATTGAACTGAAATTAACATAGGTCATAGGAAATAAATGCCCCAACTATTTGGTGTCTTCTGCATTTTGAGTTTCTTATTACAATTAGGAGAAGAATATTACTCTCCAAATGGTTTTGGATAGTAACATTTGTACTTCCTCTTCACAAATATATTTCTTCCCTCATCTTGCTGCCTATTGATATTGACAAAGTGAATGTAGGCATTTATGCCATGTAATGGGAGAAAAATGGTTTCCTAATTTATTAATATGTGTCTAAATAACACATGCAAGAACCTTTTCTTTGATATTGCTCACTAACACTTTAGAACTGAAAAATGTTTACAAAAACTGGCATGTACTTGCATGAGGACATTATATATTACAGGAATCCTGTACAGAAGTGGTGTAGGAGCACCCCTATGAGGGCCCTCACCATCACATTTTTGGTGTGTTTATCTTTAGAGATGAAGCTTGTAATTACAATAAGAGTCAATAAGAGTTTTGGCTCATTTTGTGTGTGTCTAGGCATTGTCCAAGTCCTAGAAGTTCAGATGGTCTTTCTATTATGAATGGCACAGTGATTCAAGGAATGTTGTCATCTTGAAATCAGTGCTTTGATAGGAGGTTTGAAGGCTTAGGGTAGACTTGGTTGAGGTTGAGCACATGTGAGTGCTTTAGGAGAGATTAAGATAGTGGTTTAAAGCTAAGTGAGCAAAGTTGCTAGAACAACAAAAGTTGCTCAAAAAAGTTGCTAGCAACTTTTCCTTTGAAGTTGCTAAACTTGTATAAGTGGCTAATAAGCCCTAACTTAAGCACTCACCCCGAGGAGGAGGTCATATATAACCTGAATAACCCTAATTTTGAGAGAGGAGGTCATTGTGTACGGTTACAGTACAGGAAGACCAGTCTATATGGTGTTTTGGGTGTAACAGTCACTGCTAATGGACTGATTACCTGTGAATAGAAACAAATTTGTGTGAATCCTTGTTGTGTATATTGCTTTGTGTGTTTAGATTTTCATGTGTGTGTGTTAGATTCAATTCATTGTGACTTTTAGTTGGCATTTATTTATTTATTTTGGTTTAAGCTATTCTCTGCCAGTTTGGAGAGATATGGATATGTAGGGCTGCAACTTTGGTTTCCACTGTGGGAACACCATGGATCCTTGGAATCTGAAATTACAGACCCTACCAAGTTTGTATATTAATGCAGGGCCCTAGAGTGTGAAGACAAGCAATTGTTTGTGGAAGCCCTAGGCGAGCTAGTCATAGTCCAGCTAGGAGTGGTCAGCAAATAAAGCGTTCCGAAGAGTACAGGAATGAATTCCAAGACTAATCCCTTTGAGGAAGTGTAGAGGAGTGTTTGAAGGAGTGTTATTATGGAGGAGAAGGTTTGAAGAGCCATGGAAGGGTACTGTTGAAGACTAGAACAGTGAAGAGTCCCCCAAACCCTTAAAACCCTCAAAATTGCCAAAGGTATTGTACGGCCTGCTGAGAGCCTAAGACCTCAAAAATCCTTGAGATTGGGTCATTAGGAGAAAATGTCCTTTAGAACAGGGTTGGTGATTCTTTGAGGAAAGGGGGTCAAATTCCCTATAAAACCGGAAGGAGGGCTAATTAGGCCTCTTCCTTGTAGCCCTAAAATACAAAGCAACCCCCAAATCGGGTGATTTCCAAAACATGCCAATGTGATGAGGTGGTGTCAAAAGCCTTAAAAAGACCTTGGAACTCATAAAACTTACTATTGGAGGTTGGGAAAGAATTGGAAGCCTAAAAGACCCTTATGAGCCTATGTAAGGGATAGTAGGTTGAGAGAAAAGCTTGTTAAACTTGGTGGGTTGGTTAGGCAAGTCAAGGGATCCTTGGAGTTATAAGGAATCTTATAGACCATTAGGGGTGTCAGAAGGACACTTGGATCCTTGAGAGGATAAGGGCATAGACTGAGCAAGTCTATCCTAGCCTCCCCATCAAGAAGCAGCTAGCAAGACGCTCAAAAAGTAGTAACTGATAGCAAGTGGGATAATGTAGATGCTTTAATAAACCATTATCTTCTTTACTCAAGCAACATCTAGTTCATCTGCTCGACTGGGGCATGTTTGGGAACAAACAGTCTCCATTTAAACTCAAGTCTCTGGAAATGCAGTTATATTTGTCAGTGGAGAAGATACACCCATTGGATCTACAATAACTTTATGCTCACTGGAATTTCCATTTCTCTTCAATTGGGATACTCTTTCCAAAATTGCATCTACCCTTTTACCAATTTGGGAAATCAATGGGTCTATTTGTGGACCTCGAAGGAGTTGATCACCTAAACGAGAACCTTGAGATGAATCAAGAACTTCTCTATGAAAGAGATCAGTACCTTGAGAAGCTCTTCATTTGTCAGCTAAATTAAAACCTTGGACCATAGATGGCTTCCCTTTGTTGTAAAATGAGGAGTGAGACTGTCTTGCCAAAGGTGGCAATGAACTTACATTTGAGGGATATTGCCCAACATGAGTAACCTAGTTTCCCAAGTCCTGTAAATGCAAGGCCATTGATGAATAGGCATTTCTAATAGAAATATTTGTGGTGCTAGAATGAAGTGCATGACCAAATTCTTTGCCTGCTAATGAACCAATTTGAGGCTTCATTTCACATTGCTCTGTGGATAATTCCACAACACTTGTTACTTCTCTATTTGATTTTTTTATGACAGTGTACATGTGCACTGAAGAGCTTTTGTCACTACTTCAGCTACTAGCAGATGGTGAGTACTCATCATCATCATCTGATATAGGCTCACATGCATATCTTACTTCTTTCCTTTGTCACTTTCCCCTTCCTAGCTCTTCCTCCTTATCTGTAACTTCTATAATGGGTCCAAGAATCTCTTCCCACTCTTTCCTGTTAACTGTGGGCTTTTACTCTTCATCCTGAGTAATTGGCATACCTTGGATGGCACCAAAATAACCATTTTCTTTTGAAATGTCCTTTTCTCTCACTTTAAAATCTCTCTATTAAGAAGATTTTCTATATCTTCCTTTGTATATTGAATAGATGTAACTAGAATCCCATGTTCATCAAGAATATTCCTTGCACTATTGAGTAATATATCATGCAATTCCTTAATAATTTCATTCTTAACAAAATTCATAACTAGATTTTCCATAGCCAATTTTCTTCTTGATCGATGCAATATTTTCTCCTCAACTGAACATTTTGTAATCAGTTGATATGCAATCAAATTTTTCTCTTGGCCAATCCTGTGGGCTCACGATTGAGCCTGTAGATCCACAAAAGGGTTGAAATCTAGATCTAGTGGAAGAGTAGTATTAGCAAGAAGTCATTCACTAACATCTCATCTTTATAACAACTAAATTTGGATTCACTAGAAGAATTAAAGAATCTAGATTGGACTCTTAAAGAATTCTTTCTAGTATTCTAGACTCAATTGCCTGTGCATTTTAGCATAACATAGCAAAGAAACATAATCAAACTATCTGAGGAAGATACAATAGCTAATCTGCATCCTTTGGATCAAAAAGATGATCTGTAAAACTTAACCTAAAAATTTAGTTCTGCTAATGAAAATGTCTAATCATG